>DAKLCV010001878.1:0-51059 GCA_030247045.1 Colobus guereza
CCGTGAGCCCTTTTCCTCCCTTCTTTCAAAGAGCGGTGACCTGCCTCTCTTCTGAAGGGCCTGGGGCTCCTTCAAGCTGATCCCGCTTTCCAGGACACCTGTCAACAGGTCTGGGGGCGAATCCGAGGTGGCACCAATGTGACCACACCTGGCACTGGTGGCCCCTTGAGCAGATGGAAACCATTGAAGAACTCGTTGAAACCATTTCCACAGGCATAAGGGAGTAGTGCAAATCAGGTGGCTTGTCCTGAGAGGCTTGCGTTCCTTTGATAGGCACCTTTTCGTTTCCTGTTCTCAGTTTTTCTTTAAGATTGTTTCGTGGTGTGTCTTCATTTCTCTGAGAAGAGACGCGAAGGATAGAACCATCTCCTTTCACCTCGGTCTGCTCCCCTCCTGCAGGACAATGTGGTCTTTGAGGCTTTTCTTTTTTTGGCTGGAGTGTGGTCATCTTGATCGTGGAAAAGAGGCAGCTCAGGATCGGGATGTAATTTCAATTTCCCTGAGACGGACAGATCTCCACACATTATCGAGGCCTTCACAAAGCCAGAGTGGAACTGTCATGGAAATGATTGACAACTGGCACGTGACCCAGCCGGGAGGCAGAAGGAGGCTCACCAAAGACCAGCCTTCCTGCAAGAAATTTCTTTGTAGCGCATTGGACACATTCTTCCCAAAACACACACACACAAGCACACACACACACACAGAGACAAAGAAAGCGAGAGAAACAGTTAGTGAGAGGCAGAGAGAGAGAGAGGAGACACAGGCACACAGACATACAGCAGTGGCAGAGAAACACTCACCCCAGACAATCCCTGAAGCTAAGGGGTTCTGCTCTTTGGGAGCACGACCCTCAGGTGAGAGAGCAGCCCACGGGCACACAGGCAGACCTTTCTCGAGATCACGGGGCACAGCTTTTGGGGGCTCACCTGAACACTGTCCCGGAGGCCTGAGGCTGGGATTCCGCTCTGCTTTCCTGTACTCTGTCTGCTGTTTCTGCTTCCTGGTCAGCCCTCCGTGTAGCGTGGTGTCCTGAAACTGTTTTTTTGACCCCCTGGATTGGTCAGGCTGGTGCCTCGACACTGAGGCACTGCCATGGAAGGCTCCTGCTTTGTTAAGGCTCAGGGAGTTGTCCTCAGCCAACCGTTGGAGTCACTGTGACAGGAGAACGGGCTAGCGCCACGCGCATGCGCATTGCCCAGGCTGACTCCTTTGCTGTTCCAATTCCGGCTGCGGCCCCTTTAAACAGGTTCATTGACCCCTGGGCGGGGGCTTCTGTGGCAGTTGTGTTGACGGCTGGAACGCGGATATAGTAGGGGTCCTTGTGCGAGTAGGGGCTTCGGGGCCTCCAGGGCCGGACCCCTGAGACTCTTGTCCTCAGGATCTAGTTGAGCTGACATCTACCAGTGGAGGGGGAGCTTCGGGGCACCAGCTGGGGTCTCCTGACTCACAGGCTGGTGTGCATTGTGATCATAGCTCACTGCAACCTCAATCTCCCAGGCTTAAGCGATTTTCTTGCCTCAGCCTCCCAGGTACCTGGAACTACAGGCATGTGCCCCCATACTCAACTACTTTTCTTCAAAAACATTTTTGTGCGAATGGAGACTTACTATGTTGCCTGGCTCATGTCAAACTCCTGGGCTCAAGCCATCCTCTCGCCTTGGCCTCCCCAAGTGCTGAGATTACAGGTGTGAGCTTCCACATGCAGCTAAATTCTTACATCTTAAATTCCTACCTCCTGCAATAAGCTGATGTTAGGCCCACTTATTTTATCACCTTTTGCTATTGATGTCCCTTTTTTTCCCTGGACACAGGGATTAGCAACCCACTCTCCACCAAATTTCAAATCATTAGGGACATTATGCTGTGTCCCAGGAGAGGCTGAGGCTTCAAGGATATGCTGCTCTAACCTAGGCCAGCTGAGGAGTACAATTCATTTTGTTTTTCTGTATTCTTTAACAACTTTCCTGAGCTCCTCTAAGTCAGTCCATCCTGCCACAACTGGGAAGAATCAAGAAACTCTCCAAGAAAATATTTATCAACCCGCCTGCTGGCAAGCAGAAGACAGGTCTGCTGACTATGGCATGCATGGCTGCTCATGACAGTGAGCGCCCCCCACCGTGTTTGCTATTCACTGCCTGTTCCACCTGAACTTTTCCAACTGCTCAGTGAGTTTTTATTGTTTATTTTATTTTACTTTTATTTTTTTGAGACAGAGTCTCAGTCTGTCGCCCAGGATGGAGTGCAGTGGTACAATCTCACTTCCCTGCAGTCTCCGCCTCCCGGGTTCACTCCATTCTCCTGCCTCAGCCTCCTGAGTGGCTGGGACTAGAGGCGCCCACCACCATGCCCAGCTAATGCTTTGTATTTTTAGTAGAGAATGGGTTTCACCGTGTTACCCAGGATGGTCTCGATCTCCTGACCTCGTGACCCACCTGCCTTGGCCTCCCAAAGTGCTGGGATTACAGGCATGAGCCACAGTGCCTGGCCTGCTCAGTGAGTCTTGACAGTGGGGTAAAGGGGACTCACTCTCAAAGGCCGAGGCTGACCCTCTCTGAATACAATGCCATGACCTAGTTATTGTCACTGTGGTTTTGTCTTCAGGGACTAGAAGACACAATAAGAATTTGTTCCTTTAATTTTCCTGTTGATGCACAAAATACTTAAATGCTTCTACATAGATCTGCTCTTGTGTGTCACAGAGCACTAAGGGAAAGTCCCCACAATAAAAGTGCCTTTCAACTGAGCTACTACACATAACAGTTGAGCAGCTAAAGGTTAAAAAAAATCAAAGAGGCCGGGCGGTGGCTCAAGCCTGTAATCCCAGCACTTTGGGAGGCCGAGACGGGCGGATCACGAGGTCAGGAGATCGAGACCATCCTGGCTAACACGGTGAAACCCCGTCTCTACTAAAAAATACAAAAAACTAGCCGGGCGACCTGGCGAGCGCCTGTAGTCCCAGCTACTCGGGAGACTGAGGCAGGAGAATGGCGTGAACCTGGGAGGCGGAGCTTGCGGTGAGCTGAGATCTGGCCACTGCACTCCAGCCTGGGTGATAGCGAGACTCCGTCTCAAAAAAAAAAAAAAAAAGAAAAAATCAAAGATCCTCAAATGTTGTGAGTGTGATACCTGGTCCAACTTCACAGTCTGTACCTTCCCTCTGTAACAGTATGGATAAATACAGAGATAACTGGCAACTGACACACTTGTGTGCCAAGCAATCAATATATCTGCATGATTAAAAACCAGCATTGAACCACACCCTGGGTACATTAAAAATCAACCCTGCACTCACAGACTGCAATTACACTTTGCTTCCGGATGGCAGTTACAATTGAATAGGAAATACCCAGTTTGCAGGAGGCATTAATACTTACATTGTTGCAGAAACTAAACCCTTAAAATAATGTATCGTGGACTTCCTGACCTGGATACTAACAAATAGTGAAAAATATGTATCTAAGAATACAGTTGGAACAGAAATGTGAAAAACCAAAAGTAAGAGATATTATGAAGGATCGAATATAAAGTGACCCAGTGTAAAGAGGCAACAAAGAAAATTATAGAAGAAAATGACAAGAGGTATTATGCCTTAATGAGTTTGTGTTATTATATAAGAAAATACACTAGGCTGGGTAATTTGTGAAGAACAAAAATGTATTTCTCACAGTTCCATAGGCTGGAAGTCCAACATCAAGGTGCCAGCAGGATTGGTGCGCTGTGTCTTCAGCAGGGGATGCAATGTGCCCTCACATGGCAGAAGGCAGAAGGGCAAAACAGGGGAAGCCCATTTCCTCCAGTCCTTGGGTAAGGACCCTAAACCCATTTATGAAGACTCTTCCTTCATGTCTGAATCACTACCTAAAGGCCCTATTCCTAATCCTATGACATTGGTGATTAATTTTAGGGGGACACATTCAAAAAATACCACCCTATATTCAATTTCTTAAAAATAATTTTGCTGTTTTGCTTTTCCATTTTTCAAATGGCTTAAAGTGCATAAAATTTGATGAATCATAATCCTTGGCTCATAGCATACCTTGGTTCCTATTTAATCCTTGTCTGTGCGTAGGCATCTATGTAAATATATTTGAATGTATTTGAATAATATGGTAAAAACTTGTGAACTCACAACACAACCAAGAACTAAGGTCCTGAATCTAATATCTGCTCCTCCTCTGTCCTTTTTCCTGATTTACACCCTTCAGCCCCAGGGTAACTACTACCCTGAATTTATGTTTAGGATTCCCTTCCTTTAAGAAACCATTGTTTTATTGCATATATATGATTGCCCTAAATGACATATTATTTAGCTTTTTAAGAGTATAATTTATTTACCTATTCTCCCATTAATTTACCCATTTTCTTATTAATGAACATTTGGCTTATTTCCAGATTGTTGCTATTATGAATGGTATTACATGAGCATTTCTTTTCTTTTTTTTTTTTTTTACTACTTCTGTTACATATGCATGAGAGTTTCTCCAGGGCCTATGGTAGAGGAATTACTTTGCCATAACGTATGAGTGTGCTCGTCTTTATAAGATAATTGTTTTCCAAAGTGGTTGTTCTAATTTAAACTCTCACCTTCTGTGTAAGTTTGAGATGATCTTGTTGATCCACAGTTTCTCCATATTTGGTGATATGGTTTGGCTATGTCCCCACCAAAATCTCAGCTTGAATTCCATCTCCCAGAATTCCCACATGTTGTGGGAGGGACCCAGGATGAGGTAATTGAATCACGGAGGCCAGTCTTTCCTGTGGTATTCTTGTGATAGTGAATAAGTCTTATGAGGTCTGATGGGTTTATCAGGGGTTTCTGCTTTGGCTTCCTCCTCATTTTCTCTTGCTGCTGCCATGTAAGAAGTGCCTTTCACATCCTGCCATGACCAAGGCCTCCCCCACCATGTAGGACTGTAAATCCAATTACAGTTACTTCTCTTAACACCTCTTTTTGTTCTCAGACTGAGGTATTCTTTATCAGCAGTGTGAAAGCGGACTAATACAGTAAATTGGTACCAGTGGAGTGGAGTGCTGCTAAAAAGTTACCCCAAAATGTGGAAGCAACTTTGAAACTTGGTAACAGGCAGAGGTTGGAACAGTTTGGAGGGCTCAGAAGAAGACTGGAAAATGTGGGAAAATTTGGAACCTCCTAGAGACTTGTTGAATGGCTTTGACAAAAGTACTGATAGTGTTATGAACAATCATGTCCAGGCTAAGGTGGTCTCAGATGGAGATGAGGAACTTTTTGGGAACTGGAGCAAAAGTGACTCTCGTTATGTTTTAGCAAAGAGAGTGGCAGCACTTTGCCCCTGCCCTAGAGATTTGTGAAACTTTGAACTTGAGAGAGATGGTTTATGGTATCTGCTGGAAGAAATTTCTAAGCAGTAAAGCATTCAAGAGGTGACTAGGGTGATGTTAAAGGCCTTCAGTTTTATAAAGGAAGCAGAGCATACAGGTTTGGAAAATTTGCAGCCTGACAATGTGATAGAGAAGAAAATCCTATTTTCTGAGGATAAATTCAAGCTGTCTGCAGAAATTTGCATGAGTAAGGAGAAGCTGAATGTTCATCCTCAAGACAATGGGAAAAATGTCTACAGGACATGTCCCAGGTCGTCACAGTAGCCCCGCCCATCATGAGCCTGGAGGCCTAGAAGGAAAAAGTTGTTATTTGGGCCAGGCCCAGGTTGACTCTGCTGTATGTAGCCTAGGGCCTTAGTGCGGTGCATTTCAGCCCCTCCAGCCATAGCTGAAAGGGGCCAACATAGAACTCAGGCCATGGCTTTGAGAGTACAAGCACCAAGTCTTGGCAGCTTCTACATAGTGTTGAGCCTGGATGTGCACAGAAGTCAAGAACTGAGGTTTGGAAACTACCACCTAGATTTCTGAGGATGTATGAAAATTCCTGGCTGTCCAAGCCGAAGTTTGCTGCAGGGGTGCAGCTCTGATGGAGAGTCTCTGCTAGGGCTGTGCAGAAGGGAAATGTGGGATCGGAGCCCCTACCCAGAGTCCCTACTGGGGCACTTCCTAGTGGAGCTCTCAGAAGAGGGCCACTGTCCTCTAGACCCCAGAATGGTAGATTCACTGACAGCTTGCACCATGAGACTGGAGAAGCTGCAGACACTCACCATCAGCCCATAAAACAGCCAGGAGGTGGGCTATACCCTGCAAAGCCACAGGGCCAGGACAACCCAAGACCGTGGGAGCCCACCTCTTGCATCAGCATGACCTTGATGTGAATCATGGAGTCAAAGGAGACGATTTTGGATCTTTAAAATTTGACTACCTTGCTGGATTTCTGACTTGCATGGGGCCTGTAACCCCTTTGTTTGGGCCAAATACTCCCATTTGGAACAGCTGTATTGACTCAATTATCTGTACCCTCATTGTATCCAGGAAGTAACTAGCTTGCTTTGGATTTTACAGGCTCATAGGTAGAAGAGACTTGCCTTGTCTCAGATGAGACTTTGGACAGCAGACATTTGGGTTAATGCTGAAATGAGTCAAGACTTTGGGGACAGTCGGGAAGGCATGATAGGTTTTGAAATGTGAGGACATGAGATTTGAGGGGCCAGGAGCAGAATCATATGGTTTGGCCATGTCCCTACCCACATCTCAACTTGAGTTGTATCACTCAGAATTTCCACATGTTTGAGGAGGGACCCAGGGGACGGTAGTTGAATCCCTGGGGCCAGAGATTCCATGCTATTCTTGTGATAGTGAATAAGTCTCACAAGGTCTGATGGGTTTTCAAGGCTTCGTGTTTTGCTTCTTTGGCTTCCTTCTCATATTCCTTTGCCACTGCCATGTAAGAAGTGCTGTTCATCCACCACCATAACTCTGAGACCTCCTCAGCCATGTGGAAACCTTAATCCAATTCAGCTTCTTTTCTTCCCCATCTCAAGTATGTCTATCGGCAGTGTGAATGTGGACTAGTATATTTGGTATTTTCAGACTTCTTAGTATTTTTGGAGAGAATAGATATGTAGTATCTTGTGCATTTTCCTGATTACTAATGAGGGTGAGAAAATCTTTATGTTTTGGGGACTTTCTCTTTGTGAAATCCCTATTAATGTCTTTTCCCAATTTTCTGTTGGGTTGCTATTTTCAAAATTAATTCATAGGAGCTCCTTATACTTCGTCAATATGATATTAATCTTTCATAGGTTTTAGGTATTGCAAATATCTTCCTCTAGTTTATAGTTTATCTTTTCAATTTTTAACTTTTATTTTTAATTTTTAGATTTTTTTGAGACAGAGTCTCATTCTGTCATTCAGGCTGGAGTGCAGTGACTCACTGCAACCTACACCTCCCAGATTCAGATGATTCTCATGCCTCAGCTTCCCAAGTAGCTCGGATTACAGGTGTCTGCCAACAATGCCTGGCTAATTTCTTGTATTTTTACTAGAGACTGGGTTTCACCATGTTGACCAGCCTGGTCTCAAACTCCTGACCTCAGGTGGTTGGGATTACAGGCTTGAGATACCATGTCCAGCCCATCTTTCCACTTTCTGATGTAAAAGTTCTTAATTTTGTGATAGTCAAAATGTCTATTCTTTTTAATGGTTAAATGGCTTTTTGAGTCTCATTCACTTACATTTTCTACTAAAAGTTTTACAGTTTTATTTCTGACATGTAAGTCTGGTCCATCTGGAATTTAATGTTTGTATACAGAGCAAAGTAGAAATATAATTTCGTTTCCTATATCAATAACCACTATTTTTCTAATCTATTTATTGAAAAGTTCTTTCTTTCCTTGTTGATCCGCCATGTGATCTATATCACATATCAAAGATTAAATTTGTTGTGGAGATTTATTTGGGAGCGCTCTATTCTCTTTCATTTATCAGTTAATCAGTGAAGACCAAACTGTCTTAACTGCTGTAGCTTTATAAAAGCTCTCATATTTGGCAGGACAAATATTTCTTCTTCTTCAATAACGTCTTTGATAATTTGGCTCCTTTCCTTTTCCATGTGTGTGTATATATATATTTTATGTATTTATGTAATATGTATTTATATATTTATTTATAAATATGTATTTCTTTATATATATTTAGTTATAAATATATATTTATTTATTTATAAATATTTATTTATTTATAAATATTTATTTATTTATAAATATATTTATTTATATATTTATAACTATAATAATAAATATATTTATTTATATATTTATTTATAAATATATTACATATTTATTTATATATTTATTTATAAATATATTACATATTTATTTATAAATATATTACATATTTATTTATATATTTATTTATAAATATATTACATATTTATTTATATATTTATTTATAAATATATTATATATTTATTTATAAACATATTATATATTTATTTATTTATAAATTTATTTATAAATTTATTTATAAATATATTTATTTATATGTTTATTTATATATTTATTTATAAATATATTTATTTATAAATATATTTATTTATGTATAAATATATTTATTTATAAATATATTTATTTATGTATAAATATATTTATTTATGTATAAATATATTTATAAATATTTATTTATAAATTTATTTATAAATATATTTATTTATATGTTTATTTATATATTTATTTATAAATATATTTATTTATAAATATATTTATTTATGTATAAATATATTTATTTATGTATAAATATATTTATAAATAAATATATTTATACATAAATAAATATATTTATAAATAAATATATTTACTTATGTATAAATATATTTATTTATTTATAAATTTATTTATGTATTTATAAATTTATTTATGTATAAATATATTTATTTATTTATAAATATATATTTATTTAGAAATGTATATATTTATTTATTTATAAATGTATATATTTATTTATAAATACATAGTTGTTTATATATTTATTTATAAATATATATATATTTATTTATATACTTACATATATGGAGAGGGACAGATTCTCACTTTGTTGCCCAGGCTTGAAGACAGTGGTGCAATCGTAGTTCACTGCAGACTTGAACTCCTGGGCTCAAGAGCTCCTCCTACCTCAGTCTACCAAGGAACTAGGACTCTAAGG
The DNA here is from genome assembly GCA_030247045.1 of Colobus guereza. Lineage (NCBI taxonomy): Eukaryota > Metazoa > Chordata > Mammalia > Primates > Cercopithecidae > Colobus > Colobus guereza. Next base: position 9,064 of record DAKLCV010001878.1, read on the forward strand.
CATGCATCACTACATCCAGCCAATTTTTTAAAAAAAGTATTTTTTTTTTTAACAATGGGGATCTTGCTATGTTGCCCAGGCTGGTCTCAAAACTTTTGGCCTCAAGCAATCCTCCCACCTCAGGCTCCCAAATTGCTGGGATCACAAGAGTGAGCCACCACTCCTGGCTCCATTTTGCATATTTTAAGACCATTTTTAGAAAGCTGTCAAGCCTGCTTTTTTCTCTTAGTGCTACTTGCAACTCCCTTACTTAGCCTTGGAAATACTGTTAGTGAAGAAAACCCAAAGAGTCGAAATATAGGATATTCTTTCTTTTCTTCTAATTGCAAAAGAACAGACACCCTCCTGAATCATAAAGCTACTTTTGATAAATTGGTGAACTGAGAGCATACACAGTATTCTTAATTCTGTTCTAATTTCAGAGACCTTAGGGATTCAACTACCTTCCCTGGGTCCCTCCCCTAACACGTGGGAATTCTGAGCTATACAATTCAAGTTGAGATGTGGATAGGGACATAGCCAAGCCATATTATTCTGCTCCTGGCCCTCCAAATCTCATGTGCTCACATTTCCAAACCTATCATGCCTTCCCAACAGTCCCCAAAGTCTTAACTCATGTCAGCATTAACCCAAATGTCTGCTGTCCAAAGTCTCATCTGAGACAAGGCAAGTCTCTTCTCTCTATGAGCCTCTACTGATTTCGGCTTCACTGTGGATTCTCTTCACAAAGTCTTAAAAGATTATTGCTATGAAATTTTCTTATACATGTAACCCATAACTTCTACAATTCTGCAGTTTTAATTGGTTGTCTTACCAATAATGAGTTGCTTTGCTTCAAAATATTTAAAATTTCCAGAAGGCATAAATATTTATAGTATAGTTTTTTAGTCAACCAGAGGAAAATTGACTTTATTTACTAACATCACTTATATGTAAAGGTTTAATAAATTTCCCTTCTTCTTTTCTTTTGCATCATAACAACCACTGAATATAATATTTCTATAGCAGTGGGGGTAAACGGACAAAGACTTTTGCGGCTAGAGGTGAATGGCCCAGGGTCTCCAGCACTCCAGGTCCCACTGAGCCTGCCACACAGCTGAGGGCATCGGTATTTCCACACACCTGTAGTGCACAGTGCCCCAGAACAGTGATCAGATGTTCTCCTTCATTCAAACGGGGAGTTGAGAGTATTGTCATTGTAATTAAATTAATAAATACATATTTATACACTGTTAAAATCTGGTTGGATTTGTGTCCCTTCACAAAACAAATTGCTTAAATGAAACCATAGAGGTAACAGAATTGAGTACATCTGCTTCTATGAGATTCTCTTTTAAATTGAATTACAATCTAATTTGAAATGTCAGTAAAAAGTTTAAATATTCAACTCAATTATATTAAATTTTGTTTTGTTTTGTTTTGAGACCAAGTTTAGCTGTTGTTACCCAGGCTGGAGTATAATGACGTGATTTCAGCTCACTGCAGGCACCTTGTCCCAGGTTCAAGCGATTCTCCTGTCTCAACCTCCCAAGTAGCTGGGATTACAGGAGCCTGCCACCATGCCCGACTGATTTTTGTATTTTTAGTAGAGATGCGGTTTCGCCATGTTTGCCAGGCTGGTCTCGAACTCCTGACCTCAGGTAATCCACCCACCTCAGCCTCCCAAAGTGCTGGGATTACAGGCATGAGCCACCGTGCCTGGCCTTTTAGATTATTTTACTTTATTTTAGTTACTTATTTTTATGACTTTATTGTTACAAAATGCTAGTTTTAAAAAAATCAATCAATAGAACAAAGAACAAAGAAGATGATCAACAAGCATTCCCAGCTCCAAGATCTAGAAATAAGTGTCATCATTCCAAAAGTTGATACATGGTGGATTCCTTCACACCAGTTTGCAGTACAAAGTAACCCCTTGCCTGTAGAAAACATTATTATTATCATTATTATTTTTGAGACCGAATTTGACTCTTGTGGCCCAAGCTGGAGTGCAATGGTGCAATCTCAGCTCACTGCAACCTCTGCCTCACCGGTTCAAATGGTGTTCCTGCCTCAGCCTCCCAAGAAGCTGGGATTACCGACACATACCACAATGGCTAGCTAATTGTGTGTATTTTCAGTAGAGACAGGGTTTCACCATGTTGGCCAAGCTGGCCTTGAACTCCTGACCTCAGGTGATCTAGTCACCTCAACCTCCCAAAGCGCTGGGATTACAGGTATGAGCCACCACACCCAGACTAGAAAACATTATTCAGTAGCAAACAGTAGCAGTATGCTTGGGGGTTTTAGGATTGATTATTTTCAAATCTCTAGAAAAGCTCAATACATTATCTTAGGCTATGATCCCAAGGCAGAGTCTCATCTGTTAATTGGGGGCAGATCTAAGGGTCCTTTCAGCTCTGAGATTAATGGTTTTCCAGGTTGATCTGCTACCTGCCACCCACCCATCCTCGGTTTTGTTTTGTTTGCTTTTACAGAGACAATGTCTCACTATGTTGACCAGGCTGGTCTTGAACTCCTGGCCTGAAGCAATCCTCGTGCCTTGGCCTCCCAAAGTGCTGGAGTTACAGATGTGAGCCTCTGTGCTCAGCCCATCCTTAGCTGTTCAAGTGTGGAGGTAAATAGTAAATGCCAAGTTTACATCCGGGTCAGAAGTGGAGATGCCCCAGGGCAGAATCAAAACCCTAATCAGGCCTCCCACTGCATGAAGACCTTATTTTCTAAAGCTTAAACCTGGACAAAGGTGGCCGGGCACGGTGGCTCAGGCCTGTAATCCCAGCACTTTGGGAGATCAAGGCGGGTGGATCATGAAGTCAGGAGATCAAAACCACCCTGGCTAACTTTGTGAAGCCCGTCTCTACTAAAAATACAAAATTAGCCGGGCATGGTGGCAGGCACCTGTAGTCCCAGCTCCTCAGGAGGCTGAGTCAGCAGAATGGTGTGAACCCGGGAGGCAGAGCTTGCAGTGAGCCGAGATTGTGTTATTGCACACCAGCCTGGGCGGCAGAGTGAGAATCCGTCTCAAACAAACAAACAAACAGACACCTGGACAAAGATCTAACCAGTAGCACTGTGTTCATGAATATCAGGTCAAAAATTTTAAATTGGGAATATCAAGAAGAACCTGATAGATGCAGGTGCCGTCCACAGTCCAATGGTCAGCTATGAAAACAGGTTATTTGTATTTGTATTTTTCATGGAGTCTTTGATGTAAACATTGGTGACACTTTCTTACTTCTGGTGTGTTTCCTTTCTTCTTCATTTTCCATAAGTAGCTTCCTCCATCCCGACTCCCAACAGGCCACATTCAATTCAGGATATTTTCACCATGAAAATGAGTCTCCATAACACAAATTTAGAGGCCAGGCATGGTGGCTCATGTCTGTAATCCCAGCACTTAAGGAGGCCAAGGTGGGCAGAGCACCTGAGGTCAGGAGTTCAAGACCAGCCTGACAAACATGGTGAAACCCTGTCTCTACTAAAAATACAAAATTAGCCATGCATGGTGGCAGGCACCTGTAGTCCCAGCTACTCAGGAGGCTGAGGCAGGAGAATCACTTGAACCTGGGAGGCGGAGGTTGCAGTGAGTCAAGATCATGCCTGGGCAACGAGAGCAAAACTCCATCTCAAAAAGAAAAGAAAGAATTTAAAAATTAAAATAGAGGAATGAACAAAAGGTCAGCCCTTAAAAATTTCCCAAACCTCTTTAACAGGAGTTTAGGTTATAATATAAATGTGTGGAGGATACTTTTGCCTTTGTTGATGAAGGACTCCAGCGGATTGTGCTGATGATGTTGCTGTACTGGGAATGGCCTGACCCTTCCATTTCCCAGATTTGTACCTTGATTCTTTTGAGTGCAGGCATAACTCATGTTATTACACTTGCTGATATTGTGTTTTCACAAATTGAAGGTTTGGCAATCATGCGTGGAGCGTCTATCTGTCCCACGTTTCTATCATCATGTGCTCTCTTTGTGACTCTGTCACATTTTGGTAATTCGTACAATACATTAAACTTTTCCATTACTATTATCTCTGTTACAGTGATCTGTGATAGGTGATCTTTGATATAACTGTTGTAAGTATGTTGAACCAGGCCAGGCCCCTATATGATGGCAAAATTAATTGATAAACATTGTGTGTGTTCTGACTGCTCCCTGATCAGTCGTTTCTCCATCTCTCTCTCCTTGGCCCTCCCTATTCCTTGAGACTCAATAATATCAAAATTATACCAATGAATAATCCTCCAATGGCTTCTTAGGGTTCAAATAAAAGGAAGATACATGTCTTTCACTTTCAGTCCAAACCAAGAAATGATTAGGCTTAATAAGGAAGGCCATGTTGAAATCTGAGACAGGCTGAAAGCTATATTTCTTGTGCCAAAGTGAGCCAAGTTGTAAATGCAAAGAATTTCTCGAAAGAAATTAGAAATGTTACTCCAGTGAAAACATACATGATAAGAAAACAAATCACTAATCACTATGGTTAGTGCCTAGAGGAGTACTCCACGCCCTCTGGGCATACAAGAGATATTTATTATCTAATGAATTGGAAAAGAGCAAACCAGAAGTGGCTTTATTCTCCCCCTTGGACTCCTTTGTACTAATTTTTAAGTCTTGGTTGGAAATCACTGAGTACATTCATAATGTGCATGACAGAAATCAGTCTTATAGTAGTTTATCTTCATTTAGATCTGGAAGTTTACCTTTGCCTTAGTTTTGGAAGTCAATCTTAGTTTGTAGTTCTGAAGTTCTCATTTGTCTTGAACACATTAAAGACTAGATTTAAAAATTGCCTTCAAGATTGTTCTTACCTATAAGACTTACTCCTCCTTCTATATGCTGAAAATTGACCCTGGAGGCCAGGCGAGTTAGCTCACAGCTGTAATCCCAGTACTTCAGGATGCCAAGGCGGATGGATGACGAGGTCAGGAGTTCAAGACCAGCCTGGTCAAGATGGTGAAACCCCATCTCCACTACAAATGCAAAAATTAGCCGAGTGTGTTGGTGGCTGCCTGTAGTCCAAGGTACTCCATAGGCTGGGACAGAGAATTGCATGAACTGGAGGGCGGAGTTGCAGTGAGCCAAGATCGTGCCACTGTGCTCCAGCCCAGGTGACAGAGAGAGACTCCATCTCAAAAAGAAAAAATAAATAAAGAGGGAATGAAAATTGACTCTGGAGAGAATACTATAAGATTATGAGTTAATGGAAAAGTGATCAGATTAATAAATGTATATTGGTAGTTGAATTTCAGAAAGAAATAGAGATAATTATGATTATACTTTTATTTTTACAAGAAGAGATGATATAACTAGAGTTTGTGTCTACAGGAGTAATAATGGGTTCCAAAGAGTATTTTTAAAGGAAAAAAGTGAGCATGAATAAACTCTTTAACGTAAGCTCTAAAGTAACATTTGGTTGTGAGTCTAAATGGTACCATCTAGCACCTTTATGTTTTAAGGGTCTTCCAATGTTTCCAGAAAAAGCCCTTGTTTTCAATGTTTTGTATAGACAAAATCTCTTTTCCTGGCAAAGCTGCTCTGAAAAACCTCAACTTGGGAAGTTAAAATTTTTCCTGAATTACAAAATCTACTTATTTTGGCCTTTCATTTTGGAGGAGTGCAAAAGTTGGAAGTAAGAAGTTTTACTTTAAGTACTTCCAGTGCTAAAAAAATGTAGTCACTCTGTTATATAAAGTAGTTCATAGGTTGATCACTCATAATAATTGACTCTAAGGCTTTTATTCAGAAAACAGCAGAAAGATTAAATCTTGAATTAAGTCTTATTGGGGAAATGGCCACTGTGCAGATGGAGTTTTAGAGTAATAATGAAATTCTACCTAGAATGCAAAATTGCGTAAATGAATTATAGAGCATGTTGTTGGGATTTTTAATTTTGTGACACAGTCACATGCTGTCACCCAGGCTGGGGTGCAGTGGCATGATCTCATCTCACTGCAACCTCCACCTCCTGGGTTCAAGTGATTCTCCTGCCTCAGGAGAATCCTCAAGTAGCTGGGTTTACAGGCCTGAGCCACTACGCCTAGCTAATTTTTCTATTTTTAGTAGAGACAGGGTTTTGCCATGTTAGCCAGGCTGGTCTTGAACTCCTGACCTCAGGTGACCCTACGGCTTCAGCCTCACAAAGTGCTGGGAGGTATAAGCCATCTCCCACAGCTGAAATTATTTTTAATGTGCAGATGATCAAAGCTGCTTGGAAGGAGTGCCTGTAATTTTCCAGTAAGCCACAAATTAAGATGGCATCTTATATACCAGCAGAGTAACTCTAGCTTCCAGGGGTGGGTGGAAAGTTTGAGGTTCTGTGAAGATTTAGGAGGATCTTGATAGATAACTTTATAAGCTTCTTTCTCTTTAGTAAACACTTGTCTTATATCTTGCTGTCATTAAAGGCAGCTGTTCCTGAAATTTCAAACACTTAAGTACATCCACAAAACAAGAATATGGAGATCTTCGTTTCCCTTCAACTATAATTTGCTCAGTGATACCTCAGTGTTGTAACTGTACTGTGACACCTGGCACAGTGCTTTGATCTTGCGATAACCTCTGTATTGACCTGTAGGAGACCTAAGAGTCCTTTCTCTTTTTGAGTTTGAATCATAGGCTTGATGTAGTCTCTTGTTTTATGTACTTGTTCCTAATGTAAAAGTGCTTAACTGCTTCTTGGTTGTATTGGGTAGCATTGGGATAAGGTTTTAACTGGATATTTTTGAGTAGCCTTTTTAATAAACCAATTCTATAATATTTAAATAAAGAAAACCTCTATAATATTTAAATAAAGAAAGCCTTATTGCTTGGTATGGAGAAAGTTGAAGTGGCCTGGATAGAAGATCAAGCCAACCACAACTTTCCCTTAAGCCAAAGCCTAACCCTTAGCAAGGCCCTAATTCTCTTCAATTTTATGAAGGCCAAGAGAGATGAGGAAGCTGCAGAAGAAAAGTCTGAAGTCAGCGTCGGTTGGTTCATGAGGTTTAAGGAGGGAAGCCATCTCTATGATATAATAGTGCAAGATGAAGCTGCAAGTTCTGATGTAGAAGCTGCAGTAAGTTATCCAGAATGTCTGGCTAAGATCATTGATGAAGGTGGCTGTCATGCATGTTCATGTGAAGAGACCACCAAACAGGCTTTGTGTGAACAGCATGGCTGTTTATTTCACCTGGGTGTAGGCGGGCTGAGTTGGAAAAGAGAGTCAGCGAAGGAGATAAGGGTGGAGCCGTTTTATAAGATTTGGGTAGTTAAAGGAAAATTACAGTCAAAGGGGGGTTGTTCTCTGGCGGGCAGGAGTGGGGGTTACAAGATGCTCAGTGGGGGAGCTTTTTGAGCCAGGATGACCCAGGAAAAGGAATTTCACAAGATAATATCATCGCTTAAGGCAAGGACCAGCTATTTGCACTTCTTTTGTGGTGGAAGGTCATGGGTTAAGGAGAGGCAGGGCATTTGCACTTCTTTTGTGATTCTTCAGTTACCTCAGGCCACCTGGGCATATACATGCAAGTCAGAGGGGATGCGAAGGCTTGGCTTGGGCTCAGAGGCCTGACATTCCTGCCTTCTTATATTAATAAGAAAAATAAAATAAAATAGTGTGAAGTGTTGGGGCGGCAAAAATTTTGGGGGAGTGGTATGGAGAGAGAATGGGCGATGTTCCTCAGGGCTCCTTCAAGTGGGATTATGGGCGGCGTGGGAAGCTAGAGTGGGAGAGATTAAGCTGAAGGAAGATTTTGAGGTAAGGGGTGATATTGTGGGGTCGTTAGAAGAAACATTGGTCGTATTGAATGATTGATGTGGCCTGGATGCAATTTTGCATGAATTAAAAACTCAACAGAGGACACAAGGTAAGAGAAGGAGAAAAACAGGTGCTGAAGGACTAAGAATTGTGTGGACCTAGCACATCTGATTAGAGGGTGCTTAAGGAGGCTCAACACAGCCTTGCCAGCAAAGATTATTTATTTACTTTAAGAGGAAATTTAAAGTGGTGGTTTGGGATAGCACTATGAGATACCAGCTGTGATGGCTTGGAGAAACGGTGTAAATCGGCAGTGTAAACACAAGCAGGGCATTTATGAGTAGTTGAGAATGGTGCATAGGAGTATGGCTAGACAGAAGACAGAAGGGATGAAAGTTTTTGGGGTGCAGTCCAAGTTGGTCTGGTGTCTTGAATGAGACTGGGACCTAATAAAAGGAGTGTCCACACAGGAGCTCAAATGGGCTGTAACCTGTAGCATTCTGAGGACAGGCCTGAATTCTGAGAAAGGAAAGTGGTAAAAGTATTGTCTAGTCCTTTTAAGTTGGTGACTGAGCTTGGTGAGGTGTGTTTTAAAAGACTATTAGTCTGTTCTACCTTTCCTGAAGATTGAGGACGGCAAAGGATATAAAGGTTTCACTGAATACTAAGAGCCTGAGAAACTGCTTGGGTGATTTGACTATGAAAAGCTGGTCCATTATCAGACTGTATAGAGGTCAGAAGGCCAAACTGAGGAATTATGTCTGACAGAAGGGAGGAAATGACCGTGGTGACCTTCTCTGTGGGAAAGGCTTCTACCCAGCCAGTGAAAGTGTCTACCCAGACAAGGAGATAATTTAGTTTTCTGACTCAGGGTATGTGAGTAAAGTCAATTTGCCAGTCCTGGGCAGGGGCAAATCCCGAGCTTGATGTGTAGGAAAGGGAGGGGCCTGAACAATCCCTGAGGGGTAGTAGAACAGCAGATGGAACACTGAGAAGTGATCTCCTTGAAAATAGATTTCCATGATGGAAAGGAAATGAGAGGTTCTAAGAGACAGACTAGCGGCATGTAACCTACATGGAAGAGGTTATGAAATGACGAGAGAATAGAATGGGCCTGTGAGGTTGGAAGGAGATAATTTTCCTTGGTCTAAGAACCATTTGCCTTGTGTGTGAAGAGATTGCTAGGTGGAAGTTTCAGGAAGGAGTAGGTGGGAGTGGCCGATGTGAAGGAGGAAAACTGCTGTGAGAAGTTGGAAGCTCCTTTTTAGCTCACTGATCAGCATAAGCATTGTTCTGAGCGATGGGATCTGATGCCTTTTGATGGCTGCTTTCTTAGCTACCTTATCAGCATAAGCGTTGTCTTGAGCAAAGGTTGGGGAAGAAAAGAGATTTTGGAAGTTATGAGAACTGTAGAGAGTTGAGCATAGTTTGTGATTTTTAGGGCCTCTAACAGTATTAAAGCGGTGGCAGCTGCTGCGCGCAGACATGAAGGCTAGGCTAAAACTGCAATGTTGTTTTGACAGAAAGGCTACAGGATGCGGTCGCGGCTCTTGGGTAAGAATTCTGTCCGCACTAACTATGCCTAGGAAGGAAAGGAGTTGTTGTTTTGTAGAAGGGCTTGGGGTTTGGGAGATTAGCCAGACACGATCAGCAGGGAGAGCAAGTGTGTATTTATGATAATTATGTCGAGATAGGTAATAGATTAGGCAGAAATTTGGGCTTGACTGAAGTAATGGGGCTGTCCATGAGGCCTTGCAGCAGTACAGACTAGGTAATTTGCTGAGCCTGATGGGTGTCAGGGTCAGTCCGAGTGAAAGCGAAGAGAAGCTGGGATGAACGATGTAAAGGAATAGGAAAGAAAGTATGTTTGAGATCCAGGACAGAATAATGGGTTGTGGAGAGAGGTATTGAGGATAGGAGAGTATATGGGTTTGGCACCACGGGGTGGATAGGCAAGACAATTTGGTTGATAAGGCGCAGATCTTGAACTAATCTGTAAGACTTATCTGGTTTTTGGACAGGTAAAATGAGGAAATTGTAAGAGAGTTTATAGGTTTTAAAAGCCCATGCTGTAGCAGGCGAGTGATAACTGGCTTTAATCCTTTTAAAGCATGCTGCGGGATGGGATATTGGCATTGAGTGGGGTAAGGGTGATTAGGTTTTAATGGGATGATAAGGGGTACATGATCAGTTGCCAAGGAGGGAGTAGAGGTGTCCTATACTTGTGGGTTAAGGTGGGGGAATACGAGGTGAGGATGTGAAGGAGGCTTTGAACTGGGGAAAAAGGCAGCAATGAGGTGTGGGTGTAGCCTAGGAACAGTCAGGAAGCAGATAATTTAGTTACAATGTCTCGGCCTAATAGGAACTGGGCAGGTGGGGATAACTGAAAAGGAGTGCATAAAAGAATGTTGTCCAAGTTGGCACTAGAGTTGGGGAGTTTTAAAAGGTTTAGAAGCCTGGCCGTCAATACCCACAAGGGAAACAGGCCCTTGAAAAGAAGGTAATGTGGAGTGTGTAGCCTCCATATTGATTCAGAAGGGGACGGACTTACCCTCCGCTGTAAGAGTTACCCAAAGCATCTGTGATGGTCCAGGAGGCTTCTGAGGCGATGAGGCAGCATTGATCTTCAGCCACTAAGCGGAGAATAAATGAGAAAAGAAAACAGAAAGGAAAAACAATAAGCCAGGTATGATGGTGTGCACCTCTGGGGACGTATCACTTGAGCCCGGAAGGAGGAGGTTGCAGTGAGCTGAGATTGTGCCACTGCACTTCAGCCTGGGAGACAGCATGACACCCTGCTCTGCCACGGAAAGTTTTAGTTAGGTCCCCATTATCAATTTTTGTTTCTGTTGCAATTACTTTTGAAGACTTAGTCATAAATTCTTTCGCAAGGTGGATGTCCAGAATGGTATTTCCCAGACTTTCTTGAATTCTTATAGTTTGAGGTTGACATTTAAATCTTTAATCTGTTTTAATGTTCTAATATAGTGAAAGGTAAGGTTCCTGGTTCATTCTGCCTATGGCCGGCCAGTTATCCCAGCACCATTTATTGAATAGGGAGTCCTTTCGTCAATGCTTATTTTTGTTCACTTTGTCAAAGATCAGATGGCTGTAGGTGTGTGGATTTATTTCTGGGCTCTTTATTCTGTTCCATTGGTCTCTGTTAGCACCAGTGTCATTCTGTTTTGGGTACTATAGGCTTACAGTATAGTTTGAAGTCAAGTAGTGTAATGCTTCCAGCTTTGTTCTTTTTGCTTAGGATTGCTTTGGCTATTTGGGCTCTTTTTTGATTCCATGTAAATTTTCGAATAGTTTCTGCTGTGAAAATGATGGTAGTAATTTGATAGGAATAGCAATGAATCGTAGATGGCTTTGGGCAGTATAGCCATTTTAACGATATTGATCCTTCCATTCCATGAGCGTGGCATGCTTTTTCATTTAGCAAACCTTTTTAGATCAAACGATCAAAGGATGTATTATATAAATGTTTACAGATGGGCAAATAAAACCCTCACTAAAATGATAAGGTCATTATCTCTGCTCTTTCTTTGAAAAAAAAAAAACAAAGAAAGATATTGAATGGCAACTGTAGGTATTAGGCAACCAGTATCATGTTTCCGGGACACCAACTGACTTAAAGAAGTAGATGACAGGCCAGGCGCTGTGGCTCAAGCCTGTAATCCCAGCACTTTAGGAGGCCGAGACGGGCGGATCATGAGGTCAGGAGATCGAGACCATCCTGGCTAACACGGTGAAACCCCATCTCTACAAAAATACAAAAACTAGCCGGGCGAGGTGGTGGGAGCCTGTAGTCCCAGCTACTCGGGAGGCTGAGGCAGGAGAATGGCGTAAACCTGGAGGCGGAGCTTGCGGTGAGCTGAGATCAGGCCACTGCACTCCAGCCTGGGCAACAGAGTGAGACTCCGTCTCAAAAAAAAAAAAAAAGAAGTAGATGACATTTTCAAAGATGAATGAATCATTAACGTGCCTACAGCACAGATTAGCAATTAGTGTATTCAGTCTCCAGCTGCATCTACTTCTCTTTTGAGACAGGCTCTCACTCTGTTGCCCAGGCAGGAGTGTAGCGTCATGATCATGGCTCACAAAACCTCAACCTCCCAGGCTCTAGTGATCGTCCGCCTCAGCCTCCTAAGTAGCTGGACTACAGGTCCAGAGACCAAAATGTCTGACGGCCTAAAATGAGGCTGCAATATCACTTACGGTTCATGTCTTAACTCAAGTAAATTTCAGAAAGGGGTCAAACCTTAAAGATAAATGTAAGCTGGGGGTGGAGGCACAAGTCTGTAGTCCCAGCTACTCAGGAGGCTGAGGCGGGAGGATCCCTTGAGCTCAGGAATTTAAGACCAGCCTGGCCACCAACAGGCCTGGCTAATTAAAACAATATCTATTTGTAGAGATGGAGTCTTAAGTTGCCCTGGCTGATGCATTTCCATTTTGACATAAAGACTGAGGACTTATAAAAGGAATAGCATTTTTAAGGGAATCTGATCTGGAAGTCAGAAGACTCAAGTTCCATGAACAGTTTGTTTATTCTGCCCATTCTTTCCAAAGATATCTAATATTATGCTGCTCCATTTGTTTTTAACAGTGTGACTTTGAGAAAAAATTTATACATCTTAGGTTTTCTATCTGTAAAATAAAAATCATAGTTATTTGTTTTCTTCCTAAAAATATTGTAAATTCAACAAAAATTCCTAGTAGACTCACTTGCATGCAATGTGATTTGTTAGTCATTGTTGTTTTGTTTGCTTGTTGTTGTAACCATACAGCCAACCTTCATGCTCTTCTCCCTTCTCATGCTTTACTATTGCCCTCTCCACAGGGCTTGACTCTGATTAAAGAAAAACAGACACCAGTTGAATTTTTATGGAATAGAGGAACTGTGAGAAAGAAACGGATGGAAGAGTCATGGGGTTAACAGTCAGGGCCAGGAGAAGACAGGTCAGAGGATGGGATTTTGACCCTTTATAAAAGCTTGTGTGGCTAATTTATGGAAATTTATGGAAACACTCAACTAGAAACTTGTATCATTTACTAGGCTGGCACCATCTCCCTCAGTTCCCATCATGCTTGCTACAAGGAATTTTTGCTAGAAAGAAAAAGCAAAAAGCAAATTACAAAATTACAAATCACAGATGATCTACAACGGATTGATTTCAGTGAATTTCATGACTTCAAGGTGTCATCACTTACATACCATGATGAATGCTTTATATAACAAGGATCTCACTCTCCCTGCCACTCAACATCCCTGTCACCACCACATCTGCTCAGGAGGCCGCATTCCACTTCCTGGCCCATCACAGAGTCTGGTGCCCTCCACTGGTGAAGCTGCCTCTTTCCTGGTCTGGGCTTTGGAGTGGAAGACTTGTGCACCTGTCATGAGCACTCAAGCCATGAGCAGCAGGTCTAAGCAGAAGGCAGATGGCCCTTCTCAACCAGGTTGGAGATTTAACTTGCAATAATTTCATGTCAGGCAGTGCATCCTATCCTCAGTGGAAATATTTCTCATCTCCAGGAGACTGGCCAGGTAATAAAGCCCTGGAAGGCAATGATCCAATTATCTAGAGACCCTCAGAGTGGAACAGTAATCACTGTTGATTTTCCTACCATCTCCTATCCCAGATGAAACTGTGTGATTGTGAAACAGCACAAAGTCTAGGCGCCTTGGGAGCAGGCTTCGCTTCTCCAAGGTCAGCACAGGGTCAGCAGAAATGACCAGGAGATATGCAGTGAAGGGACCAGATGCTAGGGGTACATGTCTTTGATGAGTGTCTACCCAGCATCGGTGTCTTCATATAGGAGGGCATAGGCCTGGGAAGAAATTCAGTGATTCAGCCCCAGGTGGAGGCCTTTCTCTGTCCTAGGCCTCCAGAGGGCAAGATTTGTCCTGTTGAGTCTCCAGAGGAGTTGGTAGAAAAGCGTGAATGACTGTGTTGAACTTGCACTAAGAGCAACCTCCTCTGATCAGCAGAGGGTGAACTAACTTGAATTACACCTGAATTTCTTAGGAGAACAGGTCACAAATGGCAAATAGTGATCCAGAGACTGATGAGCCTGCCATATCACTTAGGATATATGCCTTAACACAAATAAATTTCAAAAAGGGTCAAACCGTTCTTTAAAGATAAATGTAAGCGTGGTGTGGAGGCACATGTCTATAGTCTCAGCTACTCAGGAGGCTGAAGTGCAGGATTCCTTGAGCTCAGGAGTTCAAGACCAGCCTGGGCAACACAGGAAGATCCCATCTCAATTTTTAAAAAGAAAAAATAGATCAACTTAAGCATATTAGAATTTTAAAGAGGGCATTTGAGCAAACAGAGTTTCATGGATCAGGCAGCTCCAAACTGGAAGTGATTGGAGGATCCACTAGAGGCGTTTGTAGGGAAGGTTTTATAGGGTGAATGTAGAAGCAGACTAGAGAAACTATTTGATTGGCAAAAATTTTGGCAATTGCATTATTTGAACTATCCTGGTGGAAGGTCTCTCATCACAAAGCTAATACTCAGCTGGCCACTTGTGACGGGTGAAGCTTGGTTCATTTTCTCTATGTAGGAACCCAGGCCATAGGAGCTATCTCAGCCTAATGCTCTCCCATTAAGTTATTTTACACCTCCTCTCTGTGTCAGGGTAAGCGGGCGTCTTCCCACTTAAAAAATTCAAATATCTCGTAACCCTCGTTGATACCTCTTCAGGATGGATAGAAGCCTATCCTACTACAGGAGAAACTGCCAATATATTTGCCTCCATACTCACTGAACACATTATTCCTAGGTTTGGCCTCCCACTCACTCTTCAGTCTGACAACGGCCCAGCATTCATCTCCAAAGTAGACCAGCAAGTGGCAACCCTTCTACACATTACCTGTAAACTCCACATCCCTTATAGACCTCAGTCCTCTGGTAAAGTAGAGAAGGCCAACGGGCTCATCAAGCAGCAACTAACCAAACTCTCCCTCGAGACTCGACAATCGTGGGTAACTCTCCTTCCCCTGGCCCTAACCCGGCTGCGAGCAGCCCCACGGAGTCCAACAGGCCTCAGTCCATTTGAATTAGTTTACGGACGGCCCCTCACCCTCCAGCAGTTACCCACCCTTTCTTCCCCACTGGCAACTTATCTTCCATACCTCACCCTCTTGAGACAACTCCTGAGACAACATGCAGAACTGGCACACCCCTCTCCAACAGACACCTATAGCCCACATCTCTCTCTCAGCCCAGGAGACCAAGTATACTTAAAAGATAGCCAAGCCAAAGATCTTCAGCCCAGGTGGAAAGGCCCCTATACTGTCCTCCTATCCACATACACAGCAGCCAAACTTCTAGGACAAACGCACTGGGTCCATATATCACAACTGAAACACGCCCCCACCAAACACAGTCAGTGGACATCTATGAGTCTTACCCCTACCCACCTCAAATTCACCAAACTCCCTCAACCACCACATGTTCCCTGACCTCTTGTGCTTATCCCGATTTCACGCCATACTCTATATAAACATAACAGAATTCCAATATATTACCCCAGATCCCTACTTGCCTCCAGATAATAGCCCATCACAGTGGTTTTCCAGCTTACCTTTATAGAACACCTTCAGTGGCAAGGTGTACCCTGTGATTACACTGAAGATGAAGTCTTATCTCATACTTATATTACTATCTTTCTCTTGTATTTCAATCTCTATTCCTAACCCAACTTTCATATGGAGATTCTCTATAGTTGAAACTTGGTCACGCAAAAATAAACAGCACTCACAGCTACAAGGCACTGCTGACTGCCCCCCTTCAGGCTGCCAACCCCATCTTACTATAAATTTCACCCTATCGTGTTGCAGTGCGGCCGGAGCTAAGGCTCTCTGCTTCCTGCACGATCAGACACATTACAATTGTAAGACTTACTGGAAACAAAAGAGCCTAGGATGCCCTTATATTTATTGTAGGATCCATTATGCAACCTTCAGACAGGAGAAACCCACTGCTCTCTTCACCATTACGAATCAACTAACCACCCTTCAATACCATTTATATATCAAAGACCCATGGGACCCCCGATGGGCAGACGGAATCAAAGGTGGACTCTACACAGGCTACACAATTCTTAGTTCATATCCCATGGCTACTCTCCTGATAAAAAGAGCACTTGTCCAGCAAAAATCCCTTCCTCAAAACATACAAGACCTACAGAATTTAACCTTAGCCATACAATCACAAGAACAGGCCTTACAAGATCAATTACACTCCTCCAGTAAGGACCCCTTCTCATGGTTAAAACTAGCCCATCAAGGGTTAAACCTAACAAGGGCAGCCAACCTAACAAATCTCTCCCACTGTTTCCTCTGTGCAGTCATTGAAAGAGCCCCCTTAGTGGCAGTCCCCTTACCTACTGCTTTCAAGGTTACAACTAACTTTATAGGCACCTCCCAAAAACCGTTCTTACTCCAAGTCCCACTATACCAAAACCCAGAAAGTCCAATCCTTCCTTTCTGCTACTCAACCACAAACACCTCCTGGTGTAATTATACCCAGCCACCTGCTAAGACCCAGATGGCTCCCATTGGAGGTTATTTCTGTTGCAACAAAACCCTCTTCAAGGTCCTTAATCACACATTCCTTGGTCAATCCCTCTGTGTCCCATTATCCTTAGTACCTAGTTTAACCTTATATAGCCATGCAGAAGTAGCTGAACTCATCATACAACTTAACCCTCCTCCTAATGATCTCCAAAAACGGGCTGTCTTCCTTCCCTAGTCATCAGAGTCTCCCTGGCCTCCTCCTTAGTGGTGTCAGGGCTTGGAACTGGGGCACTTACCCAGTCGGTACAGTCTACCCGATCTCTAGGAGCTCAAATCCGAGAGGCCATAGAGTCTTCAGCTGAAAGCCTGGCCTCTCTGCAGCGTCAAATTACCTCAGTGGCCCAGGTAGCAGCATAAAATAGGCGAGCATTAGATTTACTTACTGCCAAAAAGGGGAACATGTCTCTTCTTAGGAGAAGAATGCTGCTATTACGTAAACGAGTCAGGCCTAGTAGACACTAACATCCAAACCCTAAACAGGATTAAAGCAGAATTAAAAACCTAGAATACCCCCTTCAACCCTGGACCACAGGTATGGCTGCTGCCCATAATACAGCAGATGCTCCCGTTCCTATTTCCCATACTAATCCTCTGTCTTGTCTTATGTTTTGCTCCTGTTTTAATCAAATTTCTCCGAGCCAAAGTTCAAGAGATCACCTGTGTTGCCTTCAACCAGATGCTCCTACATCCCTATGTCCAGGTGCCAATGATAGAGCCTCATAACAACGCCCCCAACAGCAGGAAGCAGTTAGACAGACAACGATGGCCCTTATCACTACAATCAATAAAAGGCTGGACAGTCTGGATGGAGGGAGGGAGGGAACAAAAGAACAAAGGGACTAAAATGGCGCATTTCTGGGTTCTTCATTGTCAACTTTCCCGCACCTGGGAAAGACACAGGTCGACTGCACAGGCGCAGTCTGACGTCTGACAAAGAAAATCGAAACCTACCTAGCTGTGCCTACCGCCCCGCCCCCGAACCGCCTATGTCCCGCCCACTGCCCTCCCACTCCCAGGCCCAGGACATAAATGCCGTTCCCAGTGGGCATGCCATGCGAACTTCCTCGGCCCCTCTTCATACGTGGGACCCAGGAACCTCGTCTGAGAAGGCTGGAATGACTTCCTTGGCCTCTGACGCCGGAGACAGGTGAACCTCGCGCCTCCTTCACATTGGCTAGTTAATAAAGTTTTCTTTTACCCTGCCTACTTGCCTGTTCTCTGGCAATTACTCTGATGGTCGTCTGGAACAAATCACAAACATCTCAAAAGAGTTGTGCAGAATGCTTCTCTCCAGTTTTCGATGGAAGACATTAGCTTGCTCAACACGGGCCTACGGTTGCCACTTAATATCCCTTCGTAGAACCCTCAAAGACCGACTTTGAAACTCGGAAATGTAGAGTAAGATATAACCCTGTGAAAAGAATGGACGTGTCAGAGAGCAGTTTCTTCGAGTGCTTCTTTCTGTATTTTATTGGACGACATTTCACTTTTTGCCATAGTCTTCAATGTGCTCTGAATATCACTCTTTTGGTATTACAGGAACAGTGTTCAAGCTGTGCTTTATGAGAAAAAAGTTATAACTCCCTGAATGGAATGCTCACAACAGCAAGCAGTTTCTCAGAAAGCTTTTCTCCAGTTTTTATCTGACTATATTTCCTGTTTCACCATGGGCCCAAATGTGATTGCAAATATCCCATCTCGGTTCCATCCACGAGGGTGTTTCCAAGTTGAGTAATGTAAAGAAACTTCATCTGTGTGAGGGGAATAAACATAGCAAAAAGCAGATTCACAGAAAGCTTCTTTCCAGTTTTATCTGAAGATATTTCCTTTTCACCATAGACCTCAATGTGCTACCGAAGGTGCCTTCGTGGATTCGTCCATGAGAGTTCCCAAGCTGTGTAATGTAAAGAAAGCTTTATCGATGTGAGATGATTACACGTATCACAGAGAAATTTCCTAGAAAATTTTATTCCAGTTTTGTTGGAGGCTATTTCCATTTTCACCATCGGCATCAACATACACCGAATATCACTTGGTACCTGTTTCTCCAAAAGTGTTTCCCCGACGCTGTAAGAAAAGAGATGTAAAACACTGTGAGTGGAATGCACACATCACAAAGCATTTCCTCGGAAAATTTCTCTGCAGTTTCAGTCCGAACTTATTTCCTCTTTCACCGTAAGCCTCAAAGTGCTCCCGAATATCCCATCACACGCTAAACATACACAGGGTTAGAAAACTGCTCAATGAAAAGAGAGGCTAAACTGAGTGAGAAGAATTAAGACGACACAGAGCAGTTTCACAGAAAGATTCCTTCTGGATTTTACCTGAGGATATTTCTTTCTCCAGGTTCTAAGGATCGTTCCCAAATGTCCTTCCTCAGATGCCACAACAACAGTGCTTTCAAGCTGCTCAATCCAAGGAATGGTTTAACTCTATGAGATGAATACACATATCACAAAGCAGTTGATCAGAATGTTTCTCTGCAGGTTTCATCGAAGACGTTTCCTTGCTCACCACAAGCCTCCCAGCATCACTAAATATCCCTTCACAGATTCTTCAAAGACAGAGTTTCGAAACTGGACAGCATAGAGTAAGCATTAACTCTGCAATGTGAATACGCATATCAGAGAGCATATTCTTGGAACGATTCTTCCTGAATTTTATTTCAGTATATTTCACTATTTGCCATAGTCCTCAATGCGCTCCGAAATATCACATTTTCGGTTTCACAGGAACAGTGTTCCAACACTGCCTCGTTTGAAAAAAGGTATAATTCCCTGAGTGGAATGCATACATCACAAAGTAGTTTCTCAGAAAGCTTCTATCCAGTTTTTATCTGAAGATATCTCCTCTTTCACCATAGGCATGAACATGGTCCCGAGTGTCCGTTCACGGATGCGTGCATGACGGGTTTCAAATTGCATAATATAGGCAACGTTTTAACTATATGAGTTGAATAAATATATCTGACACAAAGCAGTTTCACAGAAATCTTTCCAGTTTTTGTCTGAGGATATTTCCTTTTTCACCATAGGCGTGTCTATACTCCCGAATGTCTCTTGCTAGCTTTTTCTCCAAAAGGGATTCTGGAATCCTCTAGCAGAAGAAAGGTATATTTCTGTGAGTGGAATGCACACGTCACAAAACAGCTCCTCAGAAAGCTTCTCTCCAGTTTCTATCTGAAGACGTTTCCTTTATCACCTCGAATCTCAAAGCACTCCTGAATATCCCTTCGCAGACTAAACACAAACAGTGTTATGATATTGCTCAATGAAAAGAGAAGCTTAACTGTGTGAGCCAAATTCACGTGACACAGAGCACTTTCACAGAAAGCTTGCTTCTGGTTCCTCTCTGAGGTTATTTCTGTTTCAGGATATTCTAAAGAGCGTTTCCAAATGTCCTTTTCAGATTTCACAGAAACAGTGACTTCAAACGGCTCAATCCAAAGAATGATTTATCTCTATCAGATGAATACAAACATCACAAAAATGTTGCACACAAAGCTTCTCTCCAGTTTTCAATGTAAGACATTTCCTTGCTTGACACAGGCCTCCGGTTGCCACTTACTATCCCTTCACAGAACCCTCAAAGACCGACTTCAAACTGAGAAATATAGAGTAAGGTTTAACCCTGTGAAAGAAAATGGATATGTCAGAGAGCAGTTTTTCAAGTACTTCTTTCTGTTTTTTACTGGACGGCATTTCACTTTTTGTCATAGTCTTCACTGTGCTCCAAATATCACTCTTTTGGTTATACAGGAACAGTGTTCAAACTGTGCCTTATGAGATGAAAGTTATAACCCCCTGAGTGGAATGCACACATCACCAAGCAGTTTCTCAGAAAACTTCTCTCCAGTTTTTCTCTGACTATACTTCCTATTTCACCATATGCACGAATGTGATTCCAAATATCACTTCGGGGTCCATCCACAAGGAAATTTCCAAGCTGTGCCATGTAAAGAAAGCTTCATCTATGTGAGATGAATAAACATGGCAAAATGTAGATTCACAGAAAGCTTCCTTGCAGATTTTCTCTGAAGATATTTTCTTTTTCACCATAGTCCTGAATGTGCTCTCAAAGGTCCCTTCATGGATCAATCCATGACAGTTTCCAAGATGCATAATGTAAAGAAAGCTTTATCTATGTGAGATGATTACACATATCACAGAGTAGTTTCCTAGAAAGCTTCTTTCCAGTTTCTGTCTGCGGCTATTTCGCTTTTCACCATCAGCATCAACAGACTCCCGAATATCACTTGGTACCTGTTTCTCCAAAAGGGCTTCCGTGACGCTGTATGAGAAGAGAGGTATAACACTGTGAGTGGAATGCACACGTCACAAACAGTTCCTTGGAAAGCTTCTCTCCAGTTTCGGTCTGAACATATTTTCTTTTACACTGCAAGCCTCAAAGCACTCCCTAGTATCCCATTATGCACTAAACATACAAAGGGTTAGAAAACTGCTCAATGAAAAGAGAGGCATAACTGATCAAGAGGAATTAAGACGACACAGGGCAGTTTCACAGAAAGTTTCATTCTGGATTTTTTTCTCCATATTCCAAGGATTGTTCCCAAATGTCCTTCCTCAGAAGCCACAAAAACATTGATTTGGAGCTTCTCATTACAAAGAATTGTTTAACTCTATGAGACGAATACACACATTGCAAAGCAGTTGCTCAGAAATTTTCTCTGCAGGTTTCATGGGAAGATGTTACCTTGCTTACTACAAGCCTCCGGGTGTCACTAAATATCCCTTCACAGATTCTTCAAAGACAGAGTTTCAAAATGGGCAATATAGAGTAAGTATTATCTCTGTGAAGTGAATGCACATATCGGAGAACAGATTCTTGGAACGCTTCTTCATGGATTTTATTTCAGTATATATCACTATTCACCATAGTCCTCAATGTGTACCGAAATATCACTTTTTCGGTTTCACAGGAACAGTGTTCAAACACTGCCTTGTGAAAAAGAGGTATAAGTCACTGAGTGGAATGTATACATCACAAAGTAGTTTCTCAGAAAGCTTCTATCCAGTTTTTATCTGAAGATATCTCCTCTTTCACCGTAGGGCTGAATGTGCTCCTGAATGTCCCTTCGCAGATCCGTGCATGAGGGAGATTACAAACTGTGTAATATATGAAAAGCTTTAACTATGTGAGATTAAGAAATATATCTAACACAAAGCAGTTTCACAGAAGTCTTCTTTCCAGTTTTTGTCTGAAGATGTTTCCTTTTTCACCATAGCCCTCCCTATACTCCCGAATGTCTCTTGTGACCTTTTTTCCAAAAGAGATTCCAGAATCCTCTAGGAGAAGAAAGGTATATTTCTGTGACTGGAATGCACATGCCACAAAGCAGCTCCTCAGAAAGCTTTTCTCCTGTTTCTTTCTGAAGGCGTTTCTTTTCTCACCGTGAGTCTCAGAGTGCTCCTGAATATCCCTTCTCAGACTAAACACTGTTCCTGCAAAACCGAAAAAGTGATATTTTGGAGCACACCTCAGAGAGAAACCACAAACCACAAACACTGTGATTTCAAGCTGCTCAATCGAAAGAATGGTTTAACTCTATGAGATGAATACACACATCATAAAGCAGTAGCTCAGAAAGTTTCTCTGCAGTTTTCATTGGCAGACGTTTCCATGCTCACCACAAGCACCAGGCGTCACTAAATATCCCTTCACAGATTCTTCAAAGACAGAGTTTCGGAACTCAGCAACATAGAGTAAGCATTAACTCTGTGAACTGAATGCACATATCTGAGAGTAGATTCTTGGAACGCTTCTTCCTCGATTTTATTTCCCTATATTTCAATATTCATCATAGTCCTCAAAGCGCTCTGAAATATCACCTTTTGATTATACAGGAACAGTATTCAAACACTGCCTTGTGAGAAAAGATGTATAACTCTCTGAGTGGAATGCATACATCAGAAAGTAGTTTCTCAGAAAGCTTCTATCCAATTTTTATCTAAAGATGTCTCCTCTTTCACCATAGCCTTAATGTGCTCCTGAATGTCCCTTCACGGATGTGTGCATGGCACAGTTTCCAACCTGCGTAATATAAGAAAAGTTTTAACTATGCGAGATGAATCAAAATATGTAACACAAAGCAGTTTCACAGAAATCTTCTTTCCAGTTTTTGTCTGAGGATATTTCCTTTTTCACCATAGCCATCCCTATACTCCCGAGTGTCTCTTGGTAGCTTTCTCTCCAAAAGGGATTCCGGAATCCTCTATGAGAAGAAAGGTATATTTCTGTGAGTGGAATGCACACGTCACAAAGCAGCTCCTCAGAAAACTTCTCTCCAGTTTCTATCTGAAGACTTTTCCTTTCTCATCGTAACCCTCAAGGCACTCCTGAATATCCCTTTGCAGACTAAACAAAAACAGTGTTATGATACTGCTCAATGAAAAGGAAGCTTAACTGTATGAGCGGAATTCACGTGACACAGAGCAGTTTCACAGAAAGCTTCCTTCTGGTTTCTCTCTGTGGCTATTTCTTTTCAGGATATTCTAAAGAGCGTTTCCAAATGTCCTTTCTCAGATTCCACAGAAACGGTGATTTCAAACAGCTCAATCCAAAGAATGATGTAACTCTATGAGATGAATACAAACATCACAAAGAGTTGTGCAGAAATCTTCTCTCCAATTTTCCATGGAAGACATTTCCTTGCTCGACAAAGGCCTCCGGTATCCACTTACTATCCCTTTGCAGTACCCTCAAAGACCGACTTTCAAACTGGAAATGTAGAGGAAGCTTTCACCCAGTGAAAAGAATGGACATGTCAGAGAGCAGTTTCTTCGAGTGCTTCTTTCTGTTTATTATTGGATGACATTTCACTTTTTGCCATAGTGTTCAATGTGCTCTGAATATCAGTCTTTTGGTTTTACAGGAACAGTGTTCAAACTGTGCCTTATGAGAAGAAGGTTATAACTCCCTGAGTGGAATGCTCACATCACCAAAAGTTTCTCAGAAAGTGTCTCTCCAGTTTTTATCTGACTATATTTCCTATTTCACCTTAGGCCCATATGTGATCCCAAATATCCCTTCGGATCCATCCACGAAGGAGTTTCCAAACTGTGTAATGTAAAAAAAGCTTAATCTGTGTGAGATGAATAAACGTAACAAAAAGCAGATTCACAGAATGCTTCTTTCCTGTTTTCATCTGAAGATATTTCCTTTTTCACCATAGTCCTGAATGTTCTCCCGAAGGTCCCTTCATGGATCCGTCCATGAGAGTTTCCAAGCTGCATAATGTAAAGAAAGCTTTATCTATGTGAGATGATTACACATATCACAGAATAGTTTCTTAGAAAGTTTTTCCAGTTTTTATCTGAGGCTATTTCCCTTTTCACCATCAGCATCAACATACGCCCGAATATCACTTGGTACCTGTTTCTCTAAAAGGGTTTCCCGGTAAACATTATCTCTGTGAAGTGAATGCACATATCAGAGAGCAGATTCCTGGAACGCTTCTTCCTCGATTTTATTTCAGTATATTTCACTATTTGCCATAGTCCTCAATGCGCTCCAAATATCACATTTTCGGTTTCAAAGGAACAGTGTTCAAACACTGCCTTGTTTGAAAAAATGTATAATTCCCTGAGTGGAATGCATACATCACAATGTAGTTTCTCAGAAAGCTTCAATCCAGTTGTTATCTGAAGATATCTCCTCTTTCACCGTAGGCCTGAACGTGGTCCTGAGTGTCCGCTCGTGGATGCGTGCATGATGGAGCTTCCAAATTGCATAATATAGGCAACGTTTTAACTATACAAGTTGAATAAATATATCTAACACAAAGCAGTTTCACAGAAATCTTCTTTCCAGTTTTTGTCTGAGGATATTTCCTTTTTCACCATAGGCGTGTCTATACTCCCGAATGTCTATTGCTAGCTTTTACTTCAAAAGGGATTCTGGAATCCTCTAGCAGAAGAAAGGTATATTTCTGTGAGTGGAATGCACACGTCACAAAACAGCTCCTCAGAAAGCTTCTCTACGATTTCTATCTGAAGACGTTTCCTTTAACACCTCGAATCTCAAAGCGTTCCTGAATATCCCTTCACAGACAAACAAAAACAGTGTTATGATATTGCTCAATGAAAAGAGAAGCTTAACAGTGGGAGCTGAACTCACGTGACACAGAGCACTTTCACAGAAAGCTTCCTTCTGGTATCTCTCTGAGGTTATTTCTTTTCAGGATATTCTAAAGAGCGTTTCCAAATGTCCTTTCTCAGATTTCACAGAAACAGTGACTTAAAACGGCTCAATCTAAAGAATGATTTATCTCTATGAGATGAATACAAAGATCACAAAAATGTTGTGCAGAAAGCTTCTCTCCAGTTTTCGATGTAAAACATTTCCTTCATTGACACAGGCCTCCGGTTGCCACTTACTATCCCTTTGCAGAACCCTCAAAGACCGACTTTCAAACTGGGAAATGTAGAGTAAGGTTTAACCCTGTGAAAGAAAATTGATATGTCAGAGAGCAGTTTTTCAAGTGCTTCTTTCTGTTCTTTACTGGACAGCATTTCACTTTTTGTCATAGTCTTCACTGTGCTCCAAATATCACTCTTTTGGTTTTACAGGAACAGTGTTCAAACTGTGCCTTATGAGATGAAAGTTATAACTCCCTGAGTGGAATGCACACATCACCAAGCAGTTTCTCAGAAAGCTTCCCTCCAGTTTTTATCTGACTATACTTCCTATTTCACCATAGGCCTGAATGTGATTCCAAATATCCCTTTGGGGTCTATCCACGAGGAAATGTCCAAGCTGTGTAATGTAAAGAAAGCTTCATCTATGTGAGATGAATAAACATGGCAAAAAGCAGATTCACAGAAAGCTTCTTTGCAGTTTTTCTCTGAAGATATTTTCTTTTTCACCATAGTCCTGAATGTGCTCCCGAAGGTCCCTTCATGGATCCGTCCATGACAGTTTCCAAGATGCATAATGTAAAGAAAGCTTTATCTATGTGAGATGATTACACATATCACAGAGTAGTTTCCTAGAAAGCTTCTTTCAAGTTTCTGTCTGAGGCTGTTTTCCTTTTCACCATCAGCATCAATAGGCTCCCAAATATCACTTGGTACCTGTTTCTCCAAAAGGGTTTCTGGGACGCTGTATGAGAAGAGAGGTATAACACTGTGAATAGAATGCACATGACACAAAGCAGTTCCTCGGAAAGGTTCTCTCCAGTTTCGGTCAGAACATATTTCCTTTTTCACCATAAGCCTCAAAGTGCTCCCGAATATCCCATCACATGATAAACATACACAGGGTTAGAAAACTGCTCAATAAAAAGGGAGGCTTAACAGAGTGAGAGGAATTAAGATGCCACAGAGCAGTTTAACAGAAAGCTTCCTTCTGGATTTTACCTGAGGATATTTCTTTCTCCATGTTCTAAGGATCGTTCCCAAATGTCCTTCCTCAGATTCCACAAAAACAGTGATTTCAAGTTGCTCAATCAACAGAATTGTTTAACTCTATGTGACAAATACACACCTCGCAAAGCAGTTGCTCAGAAAGCTTCTCTGCAGGTTTCATCGGAAGACGTTTCCTTGCTCACCACAAGCCTCCGGGCATAACTAAATATCCCTTCACAGATTCTGCAACCACAGAGTTTCGAAACTGGGCAACATAGAGTAAACATTAACTCTGTGAAGTGAATGCACATATCAGAGAGCAGATTCTTGGAATGCATCTTCCTCGATTTTATTTCAGAATATTTCACTATTCGCCACAGACTTCAAAGCGCTCTGAAATATCAGTTTTTGGTTTCACAGGAACAGTGTTCAAAATGCTGCCTTGTGAGAAAAGAGGTATAACTCCCTGAGTGCAATGCATACATCACGAAGTATTTCCTCAAAAAGCTTATATCCAGTTTTTATCTGAAGGTATCTCCTCTTTCTCCATAGGCTTGAATGTGCTCCCAAATGTCCTTTGTGGATCCGTGCATGTCAGACTTTCCAAACTGTGTAACATATGAAAAGTTTTAACTCTGAGTGATGAATAAATATATCTAACACAAAGCAGTTTCATAGAAATCTTCTTTCCAGTTTTTGTTTGCAGATATTTCCTTTTTCACCATAGCCATCCCTATACTCCCGAATGTCTCTTGGTCGCTTATTCTCCAAAAGGGATTCCGGAATCCTCTATGAGAAGAAAGGTATATTTCTGTGAGTGGAATGCACACGTCACAAAGCAGCTCCTCAGAAAGCTTCTCTCCAGTTTCTATCTGAAGATATTTCCTTTTCACCATAAGCCTCAAAGTGCTCCCGAATATCCCATCACATGATAAACATACACAGGGTTAGAAAACTGCTCAATGAAAAGAGAAGCTTAACTCTGTGAGTGGAATTCACGTGACACAGGGCAGTTTCACATAAAGCTTCCTTCTGGTTTCTCTCTGAGGTTATTTCTTTTCAGCATATTCTAAAGAGCGTTTCCAAACGTCCCTTCTCAGATTCCAGAGAAACAGTGATTTCAAACTGCTCAATCCAAAGAATGATTTATCTCTATGAGTTGAATACAAACATCACAAAAGTGTTGTGCAGAAAGCTTCTATCCAGCTTTCGATGTAAGACGTTTCCTTGCTCACACAGGCCTCCGGTTGCCACTTACTATTCCTTCACAGAACCCTAAAAGACTGACTTTCAAACTGGGTAATGTAGAGTCAGCTTCAACCCTATGAAAAGAATGGACATGTCAGAGAGCAGTTTCTCTCAGTGCTTCTTTCTGTTGTTTATTGAACGACATTTCACTTTTTGCCATAGTCTTCAATGTGCTCCAAATATCACTCTTTTGGTTTTACAGGAACAGTGTTCAAGCTGTGCCTTATGAGAAAAAATTTATAACTCCCTGAGTGGAATGCCCACAACAGCAAGCAGTTTCTCAGAAAGCTTCTCTCCAGTTTTTATCTGACTATATTTCCTATTTCACCATAGGCCCGAATGTGATCCCAAATATCCCTCGTATATACATCCACAAGGGAGTTTCCAAGTTGAGTAATGTATAGAAAGCTTCATCTGTGAGATGAATAATCATAGCAAAAAGCAGATTCACAGAAAGCTTCTTTCCAGTTTTATCTGAAGATATTTCCTTTTTCACCATAGTCCTGAATGTGCTCCCGAAGTTCCCTTCATGGATCCGTCCATGACATTTTCCATGTTGTGTAAGGCAAAGAAAGTTTTATCTAAGTGAGGTGATTACACATATCACAGAGTAGTTTCCTACAAAGCTTCTTTCCAGTTTTGGTCTGAGGCTATTTCCCTTTTCACCATCGACATCAACATGCTCCTGAGTATCACTTGGTACCTGTTTTTCCAAAAGGGTTTCCCCGACGCTGTATGAGATGAGAGGTATAACATTGTGAGTGGAATGCACACTTCACAAAACAGTTCCTAGGAAAGCTTCTCTCCAGTTTCAGTCTGAACATATTTTCTTTTTCACCATAAGCCTCAAAGTGCTCCCGAATATCCCATCACACGTTAAACATACACAGGGTTAGAAAATTGCTCAATGAAAAGAGAGGGTAAACTGTGCGAGAAGAATTAAGACAACACAGGGCAGTTTCGCAGAAAGCTTCCTTCTGGATTTTACCTGAGGATATTTCTTTCTCCATATTCTAAGGATCGTTCTCAAATGTCCTTCCTCAGATGCCAAATAAGCAGTGATTTCAAGCTGCTCAATCCAAAGAATGGTTTAACTCTATGAGACGAATACACACATCACAAAGCAGTTGCTCAGAAAGTTTCTCTGCAAGTTTCATCGGAAGACGTTTCCTTGCTCACCACAAGCCTCCAGGCAGCACTAAATATCCCTTCACAGATTCTTCAAAGACAGAGTTTCCAAACTGGGCAACATAGAGTAAGCATTAACTCTCTGAAGTGAATGCACATATCAGAGAGCAGATTCTTGGAACGCTTCTTTCTCGATTTTATTTCAGTATATTTCACTATTCGCGATAGTCCTCAATGTGCTCCGAAATATCACATTTTTGGTTTCAATGGAACAGTGTTCAAACGCTGCCTTGTGAGAAAAGAGGTATAACTCCCTGAGTGGAATACAGATATCACAAAGTAGCTTCTCAGAAAACTTCTATCCAGTTTTTATCGGAAGATATCTCCTCTTTCACAATAGGTCTCAATGTGCTCCCGAATGTCCCTTCGTGGATCCATGCATGACAGAGTTACCAAACTGCGTAATATAAGAAAAGTTTTCACTATGTTAGATGAATAAATATATCTAACACAAAGCAGTTTCACAGAAATCTTCTTTACAGTTTCTGTCTGAGGATATTTCCTTTTTCACCATAGGCGTCCCTATACTTCTGAATGTCTCTTGGTAGCTCCTTTTCCAAAAGGGATTCCGGAATCCTCCAGGAGAGGAAAGGTATATTTCTGGGAGTGGAATGCAGATGTCACAAAGCAGCTCCTCAGAAAGCTTCTCTTCAGTTTCTATCTGAAGACGTTTCCTTTCTCACCGTGAATCTCAAATCGTTACAGATTATCCCTTTGCAGACTAAAGAAAAACAGTTTTATGATACTGCTCAATGAAAAGAGAAGCTTAACTATTGAGCGGAATTCACTTGACACAGAGAAGTTTCACAGAAAGCTTCCTTCTGGTTTCTCTCTGAGGTTATTTTTTTTTCAGGATATTCTAAAGAGTGTTTCCAAATGTTCATTCTCAGATTCCGCAGAAACAATGATTTCAAACTGCTCAATCCAAGGAATGATTTAACTCTATGAGATGAATACAAACATCACAAAATAGTTGCGCAGAAAGCTTATCTCCAATTTTCGATGGAAGACATTTCCTTCCTCGACACAGGCCTCCAGTTGCCACTTACTACCCTGAACAGAACCCTCAAAGTCAGACTTTCAAACTGGGAAATGTAGAGTAAGCTTTAACCCTGTGATAGGAAAGGACATGTCAGAGAGCAGTTTCTTCGAGTGCTTCTTTCTGTTTTTCATTGGACGACATTTCACTTTTTGCCATAGTCTTCAATGTGCTCTGAGTATCACTCTTCAGGTTGTACAGGAACAGGGTTCAAACTGTGCCTTATGAGAAAGTTATAACTCCCTGAGTGGAATGCACACATCACCAAGCAGTTTCTCAGGAAGCTTTTCTCTAGTTTTTATCTGACTATATTTTCTATTTCACCATTCGCCCGTATATGATCCCAAATATCCCTTCGCGGATCCATCCACGAGGGAGTTTCCAAGCTGTGTAATGTAAAAAAAGCTTCATCTATGTGAGATAAATAAACATAACGAAAAGCACATTCAGAGATTGCTTCTTTCCAATTTTTACTGGGAGATATTTCCTTTTTCACCATAATCCTGAATGTGCTCCCGGAGGTCATTTCGTGGATCCGTCCATGACAGTTTCCAAGCTGCATACTGTAAAGAAAGCTTTATCTATGTGACATGATTACACATATCACAGAGTAGTTTCCTAGAAAGCATTTTTCCAGTTTTTATCTGAGGTTATTTCCCTTTTCACCATCGGCATCAACATGCTCTTGAATATCACTTTGTACCTGTTTCTCCAAAAGGGTTTCCCTGACGCTGTATGAGAAGAGAGGTATAACACTGTGAGTGGAATGCACACGTCACAAAGCAGTTCCTCAGAAAGCTTCTCTCTAGTTTCGGTCTGAAAATATTTCTTTTTAACCATAGTCCTCAAAGTGCTCCCGAATATCCCATCAGACGCTAAACATAAACAGGGTTAGAAAACTGTTCAATGAAAAGAGAGGCTTAACTGAGTGAGAGGAATTAAGACGACACAGAGCAGTTTCACAGAAAGATTCCTTCTGGATATTTCCTGAGGATATTTCTCTCTCCATAATCTAAGGATCGTTCCCAAATGTCCTTCCTGAGATTCCACAAAAACAGTGATTTCAAGCTGCTCCATTCAAAGAAAGGTTTAACTCTATGAGATGAATACACACATCACAAAGCAGTTTCTCAAAAATTTCTGTGCTGGTTTCATCGGAGAACGTTTCATTGCTCATCACAAGCCTCAAAAATTTCTATGCAGGTTTCATCAGAGAACGTTTCCTTGCACATCACAGGCCTCCGAGTTTTGAAACTGGGCAACACAGTGTAAGCAATAACTCTGTGAAGTGAATGCACATATCAGAGAGCAGATTCTTGGAACGTTTCTTCCTCAATTTTATTTCAGTATATTTCACTTTTGCCATAGTCCACAATGCGCACTGAATATCACCTTTTCGGTCTCACAGGAAAAGTGTTCAAACACTGCCTTGTGAGAAAAGAGGTATAACTACCTGAGTGGAAGGCATACATCACAAAGTAGTTTCTCAGAAAGCTTCTATCGAGTTTTTATCTGAAGATATCTCCTCTTTCACCGGAGGCCTGAATGTGCTCCCGAATGTCCCTTCGGATCCATCCACGAGGGAGTTTCCAAGCTGTGTAATGTAAAGAAAGCTTTATCTATGTGAGATGAATAAATATATCACAGAAAGCAGTTTCACATAAATATTTCCAGTTTTTGTCTGAGGATATTTCCTTTTCACCATCGGCATCAACATGCTCTTGAATATCACTTGGTACCTGTTTCTCCAAAAGGGATTCCAGAATCCTCTAGGAGAAGAAAGGTATATTTCTGTGAGTGAAATGCACACGTCACAAAGCAGCTCCTCAGAAAGCTTCTTTCCAGTTTCTATCTGAAGACGTTTCCTTTCTCACCCTTAAGCCTCAAAGTGCTCCCGAATATCCCATCAGACGCTAAACATAAACAGGGTTAGAAAACTGCTCAATGAAAAGAGAAGCTTAACTGTGTGAGTGGAATTCACGTGACACAGAGCAGTTTCACAGAAAGTTTCCTTCTTGTTTCTCTCTGAGGTTATTTCTTTTTCACGATATTCTAAGGAGCATTTACAAATGTCCTGTCTCAGATACCACAGAAACAGTGATTTCAAACTGCTCCATTCAAAAAATGATTTAACTCTATGAGATGAATACAAACATCACAAAAGTGTTGTGCAGAAAGCTTCTCTCGAGTTTTTGATGGAAGGCATTTTCTTGCTCGACACAGGCCCCCATTTGCCACTTACTATCCCTTCACGGAACCCTCAAAGACTGACTTTCAAACTGGGAAATGCTGAGTAAGTTTTAACCCTATGAAAAGAATGGACACGTCAGAGAGCACTTTCTTCGAGTGCTTCTTTCTGTTTTTTATTGGACGTAATTTCACTTTTTGCCATAGTCTTCAATGTGCTCCGAATATCACACTTTTGGTTTTACAGGAACAGTGTTCAAACTGTGCCTTGTGAGAAGAAAGTTATAACTCCCTGAGTGGAATGCTCAAATCATCAAGCAGTGTCTCAGAAAGCTTCTCTTCAGTTTTTATCTCACTCTATTTCCTATTTGACCATAGGCACGAATGTGATCCCAAATATCCCTTCGCGGATCCATCCACGAGGGAGTTTCCAAGCTGCATAATGTAAAGAAAGCTTCGTCTATGTGAGATGAATAAACCTAGCAAAAACAGATTCACAGAAAGCTTCTTTCCAGTTTTTATATGAAGATATTTCCTTCTTCACTGTAGTCCAGAATGTGCTCCCAAAGGTCCCTTCATGGATCCGTCCATGACAGTTTCCAAGCTGCGTAATGTAAAGAAAGCTTTATCTATGTGAGATGATTACACATATCACAGAGTAGTTTCCTAGAAAGCTTCTTTCCAGTTTTTGTCTGAGGCTATTTCCTTTTCACCATTGGCATCAACATGCTCCCCAATATCACTTAGTACCTGTTTCTCCAAAAGAGTTTCACCGATGCTGTATTAGAAGAGTGGTATAACACTGTGAGTGGAATGCACACATCACAAAGCAGTTCCTCGGAAAGCTTCTCTCCAGTTTCGGTCTGAACATATTTCCTTTTAGAATGCAAGCCTCAAAGTCCTCCCGAATATCCCTTCTCAGACTAAACAAAAACAGTGTTATGATACTGCTCAATGAAAAGAGAAGCTTAACTGTGTGAGTGGAATTCACGTGACACAGAGCAGATTCACAGAAAGCTTCCTCTGGATTTTACCTGAGGATATTTCTTTCTCCCTATTCTAAGGATCGTTCCCAAATGTCCTGCCTCAGATTCGACAAAAACAGTGATTTCAAGCTGCTGAATCTAAAGAATGGTTTATCTCTATGAGACGAATACACACATTGCAAAGCAGTTGCTCAGAAAATTTCTCTGCAGGTTTCATCGGAAGACGTTACCTTGCTCACCTCAAGCCTCCAGGCGTCACTAAATATTCCTTCACAGATTCTTCAAAGACAG
Source organism: Colobus guereza (assembly GCA_030247045.1). NCBI lineage: Eukaryota > Metazoa > Chordata > Mammalia > Primates > Cercopithecidae > Colobus > Colobus guereza. The sequence goes on from DAKLCV010001878.1 coordinate 41,701, forward strand.
AGCTCCGAAACTGGGCAACATAGAGTAAGCATTAACTCTGTGATGGGAATGCACATATCAGAGAGCAGATTCTTGGAACGCTTCTTCCTCGATTTTATTTCAGTGTATTTCACTATTTGCCATAGTCCTCAATGCGCTCCAAAATACCACTTTTTCGGTTTTGCAAGAACAGTGTTCAAACTCTGCCTTGTGAGAAAAGTGGTATAATTCCCTGAGTGGAATGCATATATCAAAAGTATGTATGCATTCAGAAAGCTTCTATCCAGTTTTTATCTGAAGATATCTCCTCTTTCACCGTAGGCCTGAATGTGCTCCCGAATGTCCCTTTGCGGATCCATGCATGACGGAGTTTCCAAAGTGCGTAATATAAGAAAAGTTTTAACTATGCGAGATGAATAAATATATCTAACACAAAGCAGTTTCACAGAAATCTTCTTTCCAGTTTCTGTCTTAGGATATTTCCTTTTTCACCATAGCACTCCCTATACTCCCGAATGTCTCTTGGTAGTTCTTTCTCCAAAAGGGATTCCAGAATCCTCTGGTAGAAGAAAGGTATATTTCTGTGAGTGGAATGCACACAGCAGAAAGCAGCTCCTCAGAAAGCTTTTCTCCAGTTTTTATCTGAAGATATTTCCTTTTTCACCATAGTCCTGAATGTGCTCCCAAATGTCCTTCTCAGATTCCACAAAACAGTGATTTCAAACTGCTCAATGAAAAGAGAAGCTTAACTGTGTGAGTGGAATTCACGTGACACAGAGCAGTTTCACAGAAAGCTTCCTTCTGGATTTTACCTGAGGATATTTCCTTTTCACCATAGTCCTGAATGTGCTCCCAAATGTCCTTCCTCAGATTCCACAGAAACAGTGATTTCAAACTGCTCAATCCAAAGAATGATTTAACTCTATGAGATGAATAAATATATCTAACACAAAGCAGTTTCACAGAAATCTTCTTTCCAGTTTTTATCTGAAGATATTTCCTTTTCACCATAGGCCTGAATGTGATCCCAAATATCCCTTCGGATCCATGCATGACGGAGTTTCAAACTGCATAATATAAGAAAAGTTTTAACTATGTGAGATGAATAAATATATCTAACACAAAGCAGTTTCACAGAAATCTTCTTTCCAGTTTTTATCTGAAGATATTTCCTTTTCACCATAGGCCTGAATGTGATCCCAAATATCCCTTCATGGATCCGTCCATGACAGTTTCAAGCTGTGTAATGTAAAGAAAGCTTTATCTATGTGAGATGAATAAATATATCTAACACAAAGCAGTTTCAGAAAGCTTCTTTCCAGTTTTTATCTGAAGATATTTCCTTTTCACCATAGTCCTGAATGTGCTCCCAAATGTCCTTCTCAGATTCCACAAAACAGTGATTTCAAACTGCTCAATCAAAGAATGGTTTATCTCTATGAGATGAATACACACATCACAAAGCAGTTTCACAGAAAGCTTCTTCCAGTTTTGTCTGAGGCTATTTCCTTTTCACCATTGGCATCAACATGCTCCGAATATCACTTGGTACCTGTTTCTCCAAAAGGGTTTCCATGCTGTATGAGAAGAGGTATAACACTGTGAGTGGAATGCACGTCACAAAGCAGTTCCTCAGAAAGCTTCTCCAGTTTCGGTCTGAACATATTTCCTTTTTCACTGTAAGCCTCAAAGTGCTCCTGAATATCCCATCACACTAAACATACACAGGGTTAGAAAACTGCTCAATGAAAAGAGAAGCTTAACTGTGAGTGGAATTCACGTGACACAGAGCAGTTTCACAGAAAGCTTCCTCTGGATTTTACCTGAGGATATTTCTTTCTCCATGTTCTAAGGATCGTTCCCAAATGTCCTTCTCAGATTCCACAAAACAGTGATTTCAACTGCTCAATCAAAGAATGGTTTAACTCTATGAGATGAATACACACATCACAAAGCAGTTGCTCAGAAAGCTTCTCTCCAGTTTTTATCTGAAGATATTTCCTTTTCACCATAGGCCTGAATGTGATCCCAAATATCCCTTCACAGATTCTTCAAAGACAGTTTCAAACTGGGCAACATAGAGTAAGCATAAACTGTGAAGTGAATGCACATATCAGAGAGCAGATTCTTGGAACGCTTCTTCCTCGATTTTATTTCAGTATATTTCACTATTTGCCATAGTCTTCAATGTGCTCCAAATATCACTTTTGGTTTCACAGGAACAGTGTTCAAACACTGCCTTGTGAGAAAAGAGGTATAACTCCTGAGTGGAATGCATACATCACAAAGCAGTTTCTCAGAAAGCTTCTATCCAGTTTTTATCTGAAGATATCTCCTCTTTCACCATAGGCCTGAATGTGATCCCAAATATCCCTTCATGGATCCGTCCATGACAGTTTCAAACTGCATAATATAAGAAAAGTTTTAACTATGCGAGATGAATAAATATATCTAACACAAGCAGTTTCTCAGAAAGCTTCTTTCCAGTTTTGTCTGAGGATATTTCCTTTTCACCATAGCCATCCCTATACTCCCGAATGTCTCTTGGTAGTTCTTTCTCCAAAAGGGTTCCAGAATCCTCTATGAGAAGAAAGGTATATTTCTGTGAGTGGAATGCACATCACAAAGCAGCTCCTCAAGCTTCTCTCCAGTTTCTATCTGAAGACGTTTCCTTTTCACCATAGCCTCAAAGTGCTCCTGAATATCCCTTCTCAGACTAAACAAAACAGTGTTATGATACTGCTCAATGAAAAGAGAAGCTTAACTGTGAGTGGAATTCACGTGACACAGAGCAGTTTCACAGAAAGCTTCCTTCTGGTTTCTCTCTGAGGTTATTTCTTTTCAGGATATTCTAAAGAGCGTTTCCAAATGTCCTTTCTCAGATTCCACAGAAACAGTGATTTCAAACTGCTCAATCCAAAGAATGATTTAACTCTTGAGATGAACACAAATATCACAAAGCAGTTCTCAGAAAGCTTCTCTCCAGTTTCTATCTGAAGACGTTTCCTTGCTCACACAGGCCTCCGGTTGCCACTTACTATCCTTCACAGATTCTTCAAAGACAGTTTCAAACTGGGCAACATAGAGTAAGCATTAACTCTGTGAAGTGAATGCACATATCAGAGAGCAGTTTCTTCGAGTGCTTCTTTCTGTTTTTATTGGACGACATTTCACTTTTGCCATAGTCTTCAATGTGCTCTGAATATCACTCTTTTGGTTTTACAGGAACAGTGTTCAAACTGCCTTATGAGAAGAAAGGTATATTTCTGAGTGGAATGCACACATCACAAGCAGTTTCTCAGAAAGCTTCTCTCCAGTTTTATCTGAAGATATTTCCTTTTCACCATAGGCCTGAATGTGATCCCAAATATCCCTTCACAGATTCTTCAAAGACAGTTTCAAACTGCGTAATATAAGAAAAGTTTTAACTATGCGAGATGAATAAATATATCTAACACAAAGCAGTTTCAGAAAGCTTCTATCCAGTTTTATCTGAAGATATCTCCTCTTTCACCATAGGCCTGAATGTGCTCCCGAATGTCCCTTCGGATCCATGCATGACGGAGTTTCAAACTGCGTAATATAAGAAAAGTTTTAACTATGCGAGATGAATAAATATATCTAACACAAAGCAGTTCCTCAGAAAGCTTCTCTCCAGTTTCTATCTGAAGACGTTTCCTTGCTCACACAGGCCTCCGGTTGCCACTTACTATCCTTCACAGATTCTTCAAAGACAGTTTCAAACTGGGCAACATAGAGTAAGCATAAATTCTGTGAAGTGAATGCACATATCAGAGAGCAGATTCTTGGAACGCTTCTTCCTCGATTTTATTTCAGTATATTTCACTATTTGCCATAGTCCTCAATGCTCCAAATATCACTTTTCAGTTCACAGGAACAGTGTTTAAACACTGCCTTGTGAGAAAAGAGGTATAACTCCTGAGTGGAATGCATACATCACAAGTAGTTTCTCAGAAAGCTTCTATCCAGTTTTATCTGAAGATATCTCCTCTTTCACCATAGGCCTGAATGTGATCCCAAATATCCCTTCACAGATTCTTCAAAGACAGAGTTTCAAACTGCGTAATATAAGAAAGGTTTAACTATGAGATGAATAAATATATCTAACACAAAGCAGTTTCACAGAAATCTTCTTTCCAGTTTTGTCTGAGGATATTTCCTTTTCACCATAGCCATCCCTATACTCCCGAATGTCTCTTGGTAGCTTTTCTCCAAAAGGGATTCCGGAATCCTCTAGGAGAAGAAAGGTATATTTCTGTGAGTGGAATGCACACGTCACAAAGCAGCTCCTCAGAAAGCTTCTCTCCAGTTTCTATCTGAAGACGTTTCCTTTCTCACCATAAGCCTCAAAGTGCTCCTGAATATCCCTTCGCAGTCTAAACAAAACAGTGTTATGATACTGCTCAATGAAAAGAAGCTTAACTGTGAGTGGAATTCACGTGACACAGAGCAGTTTCACAGAAAGCTTCCTTCTGGTTTCTCTCTGAGGTTATTTCTTTTTCAGGACATTCTAAAGTGTGTTTCCAAATGTGCTTTCTCAGATTCCACAGAAACAGTGATTTCAAACTGCTCAATCCAAAGAATGATTTAACTCTATGAGATGAATACAAACATCACAAAGGAGTTGCGCAGAAAGCTTCTCTCCAATTTTCGATGGAAGACATTTCCTTGCTCGACACAGGCCTCCAGTTGCCACTTACTATCCCTTTGCAGAACCCTCAAAGACCGACTTTCAAACTGGGAAATGTAGAGTAAGCTTTAACCCTGTGAAAAGAATGGACATGTCAGAGAGCAGTTTCTTCGAGTGCTTCTTTCTGTTTTTATTGGACGACATTTCACTTTTGCCATAGTCTTCAATGTGCTCGAATATCACTCTTTTGGTTTTACAGGAACAGTGTTCAAACACTGCCTTGTGAGAAAAGAGGTATAACTCCTGAGTGGAATGCATACATCACAAGTAGTTTCTCAGAAAGCTTCTATCCAGTTTTTATCTGAAGATATCTCCTCTTTCACCATAGGCCTGAATGTGATCCCAAATATCCCTTCACAGATTCTTCAAAGACAGTTTCAAACTGCGTAATATAAGAAAGGTTTAACTATGTGAGATGAATAAATATATCTAACACAAAGCAGTTTCACAGAAATCTTCTTTCCAGTTTGTGTCTGAGGATATTTCCTTTTCACCATAGCCCTCCCTATACTCCCGAATGTCTCTTGGTAGCTTTTCTCCAAAAGGATTCCGGAATCCTCTAGAGAAGAAAGGTATATTTCTGTGAGTGGAATGCACACATCACAAAGCAGCTCCTCAGAAAGCTTCTCTCCAGTCTCTATCTGAAGACGTTTCATTTCTCACCATCAGCCTCAAAGTGCTCCTGAATATCCTTCGCAGTCTAAACAAAACAGTGTTATGATACTGCTCAATGAAAAGAGAAGCTTAACTGTGAGTGGAATTCACGTGACACAGAGCAGTTTCACAGAAAGCTTCCTTCTGGTTTCTCTGAGGTTATTTCTTTTCAGGATATTCTAAAGAGCGTTTCCAAATGTCCTTCTCAGATTCCACAGAAACAGTGATTTCAAACTGCTCAATCAAAGAATGATTTAACTCTTTGAGATGAATACAAACATCACAAAGCAGTTTCACAGAAAGCTTCTCTCCAATTTTCGATGGGAGACATTTCCTTGCTCACACAGGCCTCCGGTTGCCACTTACTATCCCTTCAGAACCCTCAAAGACCGACTTTCAAACTGGGAAATGTAGAGTAGCTTTAACCCTGTGAAAAGAATGGACATGTCAGAGAGCAGTTTCTTGAGTGCTTCTTTCTGTTTTTATTGACGACATTTCACTTTTGCCATAGTCTTCAATGTGCTCCAAATATCACTCTTTTGGTTTTACAGGAACAGTGTTCAAACTGTGCCTTATGAGAAGAAAGGTATATTTCTGAGTGGAATGCACATCACAAAGCAGTTTCACAGAAAGCTTCTCTCCAGTTTTTATCTGACTATATTTCCTATTTCACCATAGGCCTGAATGTGATCCCAAATATCCTTCGTGGATCCATCCACGAGGGAGTTTCAAGCTGTGTAATGTAAAGAAAGCTTCATCTATGTGAGATGAATAAACATAGCAAAAAGCAGATTCACAGAAAGCTTCTTTCCAGTTTTATCTGAAGATATTTCCTTTTCACCATAGTCCTGAATGTGCTCCCAATGTCCTTCATGGATCCGTCCATGACAGTTTCAAGCTGTGTAATGTAAAGAAAGCTTTATCTATGTGAGATGATTACACATATCACAGAGTAGTTTCACAGAAAGCTTCTCCAGTTTTTATCTGAAGATATTTCCTTTTCACCATCGGCATCAACATGCTCCGAATATCACTTGGTACCTGTTTCTCCAAAAGGGTTTCCCGATGCTGTATGAGAAGAGGTATAACACTGTGAGTGGAATGCACATCACAAAGCAGCTCCTCGGAAAGCTTCTCTCCAGTTTCGGTCTGAACATATTTCCTTTTCACCATAAGCCTCAAAGTGCTCCCGAATATCCCATCACACGCTAAACATACACAGGGTTAGAAAACTGCTCAATGAAAAGAGAAGCTTACTGTGTGAGAGAAATTCTCGTGACACAGAGCAGTTTCACAGAAAGCTTCCTTCTGGATTTTACCTGAGGATATTTCTTTCTCCATATTCTAAGAATCGTTCCCAAATGTCCTTCCTCAGATTCCACAAAAACAGTGATTTCAAGCTGCTCAATCCAAAGAATGGTTTAACTCTATGAGACGAATACACACATCACAAAGCAGTTGCTCAGAAAGTTTCTCTGCAGGTTTCATCGGAAGATGTTTCCTTGCTCACCACAAGCCTCAGGCATCACTAAATATCCTTCACAGATTCTTCAAAGACAGAGTTTCGAAACTGGGCAACATAGAGTAAGCATTAACTCTGTGAAGTGAATGCACATATCAGAGAGCAGATTCTTGGAACGCTTCTTCCTCGATTTTATTTCAGTATATTTCACTATTTGCCATAGTCTTCAATGTGCTCCAAATATCACTATTTTGGTTTCACAGGAACAGTGTTCAAACACTGCCTTGTGAGAAAAGAGGTATAACTCCTGAGTGGAATGCATACATCACAAAGTAGTTTCTCAGAAAGCTTCTATCCAGTTTTTATCTGAAGATATCTCCTCTTTCACCGTAGGCCTGAATGTGATCCCAAATATCCCTTCGTGGATCCATCCACGAGGAGTTTCAAACTGCATAATATAAGAAAAGTTTTAACTATGTGAGATGAATAAATATATCTAACACAAAGCAGTTTCACAGAAATCTTCTTTCCAGTTTTGTCTGAGGATATTTCCTTTTCACCATAGTCCTATACTCCCGAATGTCTCTTGGTAGCTTTTCTCCAAAAGGGATTCCGGAATCCTCTAGGAGAAGAAAGGTATATTTCTGTGAGTGGAATGCACATCACAAAGCAGCTCCTCAGAAAGCTTCTTTCCAGTTTTTATCTGAAGATATTTCCTTTTCACCATAAGCCTCAAAGTGCTCCTGAATATCCCTTCAGACTAAACAAAACAGTGTTATGATACTGCTCAATGAAAAGAGAAGCTTAACTGTGTGAGTGGAATTCACGTGACACAGAGCAGTTTCTGAAAGCTTCCTTCTGGTTTCTCTGAGGTTATTTCTTTTCAGGATATTCTAAAGAGTGTTTCCAAATGTCCTTTCTCAGATTCCACAGAAACAGTGATTTCAAACTGCTCAATCCAAAAATGATTTAACTCTATGAGATGAATACAAACATCACAAAAGTTGCAGAAAGCTTCTCTCCAGTTTCTATCTGAAGACGTTTCCTTGCTCACACAGGCCTCGGTTGCCACTTACTATCCCTTCAGAACCCTCAAAGACCGACTTTCAAACTGGGAAATGTAGAGTAAGCTTTAACCCTGTGAAAAGAATGGACATGTCAGAGAGCAGTTTCTTCGAGTGCTTCTTTCTGTTTTTATTGACGACATTTCACTTTTGCCATAGTCTTCAATGTGCTCTGAATATCACTCTTTTGGTTTTACAGGAACAGTGTTCAAACTGTGCCTTATGAGAAAGTTATAACTCCTGAGTGGAATGCACATCACCAAGCAGTTTCTCAGAAAGCTTCTCTCCAGTTTTTATCTGACTATATTTCCTATTTCACCATAGGCCCAATGTGATCCCAAATATCCTTCGTGGATCCATCCACGAGGAGTTTCAAGCTGTGTAATGTAAAGAAAGCTTCATCTATGTGAGATGAATAAATATATCTAACACAAAGCAGTTTCACAGAAAGCTTCCTTCTGGTTTCTCTGAGGTTATTTCTTTTCAGGATATTCTAAAGAGTGTTTCCAAATGTCCTTCTCAGATTCCACAAAAACAGTGATTTCAAACTGCTCAATCCAAAAATGATTTAACTCTATGAGATGAATACAAACATCACAAAAGAGTTGCAGAAAGCTTCTCTCCAGTTTCGGTCTGAACATATTTCCTTTTCACCATAGTCCTCAATGTGCTCCAAATATCACTTTTGGTTTCACAGGAACAGTGTTCAAACACTGCCTTGTGAGAAAAGAGGTATAACACTGTGAGTGGAATGCACACGTCACAAAGCAGCTCCTCAGAAAGCTTCTTTCCAGTTTTGTCTGAGGATATTTCTTTCTCCATATTCTAAGGATCATTCCCAAATGTCCTTCTCAGATTCCACAAAAACAGTGATTTCAAACTGCTCAATCCAAAGAATGATTTAACTCTTTGAGATGAATACACATCACAAAGCAGTTTCACAGAAAGCTTCTTTCCAGTTTTGTCTGAGGCTATTTCCTTTTCACCATAAGCCTCAAAGTGCTCCTGAATATCCCTTCACAGATTCTTCAAAGACAGAGTTTTGAAACTGGGCAACATAGAGTAAGCATTAACTCTGTGAGATGAATAAATATATCTAACACAAAGCAGTTTCACAGAAAGCTTCTTTCCAGTTTTGTCTGAGGCTATTTCCTTTTCACCATAGTCCTCAATGTGCTCCAAATATCACTTTTGGTTTCACAGGAACAGTGTTCAAACACTGCCTTGTGAGAAAAGAGGTATAACTCCTGAGTGGAATGCACACGTCACAAAGCAGTTTCACAGAAAGCTTCCTTCTGGTTTCTCTGAGGTTATTTCTTTTCAGGATATTCTAAAGAGTGTTTCCAAATGTCCTTTCTCAGATTCCACAAAAACAGTGATTTCAAACTGCTCAATCCAAAAATGATTTAACTCTATGAGATGAATACACACATCACAAAGCAGTTTCACAGAAAGCTTCTCTCCAGTTTTTATCTGAAGATATTTTTCA
>DAKLCV010001880.1:0-30310 GCA_030247045.1 Colobus guereza
AGTCCTGTCTCTCTCCACTGCCGCCTCTCCCTGTGTGTCCCGGGAGGTGCCGCCCGCTGGGCCTCGGCCCCTTACCTGGGAGACGAGGGCAGCAGCACCACAGGGCAGGCTCCAAGGGGCTTCGGGGAGATGCAGGTGCTGGCCTCAGACTCCAGGATGCTGCAGCCAGGCCAGGCGCCATCTGGGTGCAGGGGTGGCCACAGGGCAGCCGTCACCATATCGACAGCAGCCGTCCGTCTGGGTTCCCAGGCCACCTGCCCGCTGTTCCTTCCTCTCCTGGCTTGTTTTCCAAACAATTTACTTAATGTGATTCCCGGCCGAGCTGAACATGACTAATCGTGTTTACCGGGTGATCCCGCGCCTCCGGGCAGGCGGGGCTGGGGCCGGGCTGGGGCCCCGGAGGAAGGATGTCTGCATGTGCCGGTTCAGGGACTCACCACCCCGGCGTCCCCCTTCTTCTCTTGCAGAGCCCGACGTGCCCCCGGGCTGCCGCCATGGAACCCCTGTTCCCAGCTTCCACGCCCAGCTGGAACGCCTCCTCCCCGGGGGCTGCCTCCGGAGGCTTTGACAACAGGACGCTGGTGGAGCCGGCGCCCTCGGCGGGGTCCCGGGCAGTACTGGTGCCCGTGCTGTACCTGCTGGTGTGTGCGGCCAGGCTGGGCGGGAACACGCTGGTCATCTACCTGGTGCTGCGCTTTGACAAGATGAAGACGGTCACCAACATCTACATCCTCAACCTGGCAGTGGCCGACGTCCTCTACATGCTGGGGCTGCCCTTCCTGGCCACGCAGAACGCCGCGTCCTTCTGGCCCTTCGGCCCCGTCCTGTGCCGCCTGGTCATGACGCTGGACGGCATCAACCAGTTCACCAGCGTCTTCTGCCTGACGGTCATGAGTGTGGACCGCTACCTGGCCGTGGTGCACCCGCTGAGCTCCGCCCGCTGGCGCCGCCCGCGTGTGGCCAAGCTGGCAAGCGCCGCGGCCTGGGCCCTGTCTCTGTGCATGTCGCTGCCGCTCCTGGTGTTCGCAGACGTGCAGGAGGGCGGCACCTGCAACGCCAGCTGACCGGAGCCCGTGGGGCTGTGGGGCGCCGTTTTCATCATCTACACGGCCGTGCTGGGCTTTTTCCAGCCACTGCTGGTCATCTGCCTGTGCTACCTGCTCATCGTGGTGAAGGTGAGGGCGGCTGGCGTGCGCGTGGGCTGCGTGCGGCGGCGCTCGGAGCGGAAGGTGACGCGCATGGTGTTGGTGGTGGTGCTGGTGTTCGCGGGATGCTGGCTGCCCTTCTTCACCGTCAACATCGTCAACCTGGCCGTGGCGCTGCCCCAGGAGCCCGCCTCCGCCAGCCTCTACTTCTTCGTGGTCATCCTCTCCTACACCAACAGCTGCGCCAACCCCGTCCTCTAGGGCTTTCTCTCTGACAACTTCCGCCAGAGCTTCCGGAAGGTTCTGTGCCTCCGCAAGGGCTCTGGCGCCAAGGACGCTGACGCCATGGAGCCGCGGCCAGATAGGAGCCGGCAGCAGGAGGCCATGCCGCCCGTGCTTGGCGCCGAAGCCAATGGGCTTATGCAGACCAGCAAGCTGTGAGGGCCCCGGGGGGATGGGCGGCCCCGTGTCACCCCCAGGTGCACTGCAGTGACCCCCACCCATGACCTGCCAGTCAGGATGCTGCCCGGCAGTGGTGCGAGGACAGAGCTGGCTGAGGCCAGGCTGGGGTGGACACAGGGCAGAAGGTGCCCCACAGTGACCCTGACCCACTCCAGCCATCTGCCACATGGCGGGGCTCCCGGAAAGTGAGGGGCTCGGACGTGCCTTGAAAGTGCTCAGGGCTGCCTCACCCTCCTCTGGCCCCAGCCCATGCCAGCTTTCCCTCTGGGGAGCGACTTTTCCAGAAGGCCGGCCAGGCGAGAGGGTGTTCCTGACTACAGGGACTGACCTGCCCGGCCCGCCAGCTACTGTGCCCTTGTGTCAGCTCGAGCCACCTGGTCCACGTCTGAGGCTGCTCTGCTAAATTAAAGGCACCCGAAAGCGCTTGACGCAGGTCCCCTGGAGTCCCTGGCCACAGCCCCAGCGCCTCGCTTGCCCTGCACTGTGTGGACTCTGGGACGCGGATGTAAGGGGAGTGTGGCTGGGCAGCCACCAGTCAGCTAGGGTCATGCCTGTCCTGGGGGCCCCACCCTGCTGCCCAGCACCCCCCACAGGACGCTGTGGACGGCAGTTGCTGTCTCTGAGAGGGGAGCGGGGGCCTTGGGTGCTGGCCCAGCCAGGGCGAGGTGGGGAGGCGGCCGGTATAGAGGAGAGCCGGGGGCTGAGGTTGGGGTGGAGGCTCCAGTCCTCCAGGCTTCTGGGGTGCAGGTGGCTGCGCTATGCTGGGATTGGCTCAGTCTGCAGGGGTCCAGTGCGGATTGTGCCTGGGGGCACTAGGGAGAGGGGCTCCTGCTGGAGGAGGACCTGAGAGTCGGGGGCTGGTGAGGACGGGGAACCTGCAGCCGTCTCTTCTGCTTTGGGACAGGGACTCCGGCCCAGGAGAGGGAACAGGGACAGGAGCAGATGACAGTCATCCAGGCACAGTGGGAGCTGCTCCCCAGGCTACAGCAGACAGCGCTGCTGAGAGATGGCGGATGCGTAGGTGATGCAAATGGCAGGCCTCGGGAATCCCATCGCCCCCCACCTAGAATTGTCCCACCTCCCCCACCCCAAACGCCAGCTTCTCCTGGCGCCCTAGGCCCAGAATGTGGGCCCAGAGAGACTTGCTGGGGTCTCTGGGGCACCTTGGCCTCACTCTGAGGCTGGAAGGAGAAGGACCAGGGTGCGGCATCCCTCGGCCCCAGGGACCCCACTGCCCTGCCCAGCAGTGGCCCCAACCCATGCTCCCGCCATCTGCTCCAAGCAGGACCTCGTCCTCCCGGAGGGTGCAGGGTGCGGCTGAGGGGCGTAGATCCTGGCTGGAGAAAGGCCCAGGCTGAGGCAGGCCTGGGAAGCATCTGAGCAATGAGGACACGTATGTTTGACAACTGCTCCCCTGAATACACGCGAGGATAAGTGTTTGATTCTTTCCTGAGCAAATATTGTCCCTGGAGCTGAACGCAGCCAGCACAGACCAGAGTGAGTGGAGCCTGGGGTCCCCCGAGGCCCGACACAGGGCCCAGCCCCCGGCCCCAGCCCCGCTGAGCCAGACAAGGCCGGGATGGGAGCAGCCAAATGCCCAGCAGGAAGCGGGAGGCGTGGAATTAGTGAAGAGGGTGAAAAATGATGGAAGCTGCCTGGGGTCTTAGGCTGGAGCTGCCCCTCACGGCTTCTCGACAGCTCTGGGCGGGGCAGGGTGGGCTTCTGCAGGGGGTCCACCAAGCTCTGCCTATTGAGTCACCAAAGAGGGGTGCAGCCAGGGTGCAGTGGGGGAAACCGAGGCCCATTCACACTGCAGCACTCCCCGCCGACCTGCCTCCCCAGGGATTTGGGTGCCATGTTCATCGGCTCAGAAGGCTTTGGGGACTGAGCAGATAGCTCGGAAATCCCTGCCGAGATCAATTTCTCCAATTGATTTGATGCCGGGTGCTCTCCCACAGGGCCAGCAGCCACGCGGGGCTGACAGAGGCGCCAGCGCCCTCACTCCTGGGTGAAGATGCCCTTGATCCCCAGCCCATTTGGCCCGGCCGCAAGCCTTGGGCCACCCCGCTCCCCGCCTCCTCCAGCCTGAAGCCCCCAGGACCCCAGTTCCTGTCCATCCCAGGATCCAGCCTTACGGCCCTGCTGAGCTCCCAAGTCTCATCCCAGCCACACACAGCCCATGTCTGTGCCTTCGATCACAGCCTTGTGCCTGTCAGGTGCACACCGTCCCCGTAAACCAAACCTGCTGTGCACAGCCTCCTCTTCCCGGACCCCAGGACCCCGCTACGCTGACCCTCTGGGGACAGTGGGCTAGTGATGGCGGCCCCACAGCTGGGCCCGGGACTTACTGACCCTGACCGCCTGGGCTGGCTGAGCCCTGAACACGTGTCTCCATTGGACAGACCCATCTGCAGGACACCAGCAGGGGGCTGGGTCATGGGATCCAGGCTGAGCTGGATCAGCATTCCAGGCAGAGGAACAGCCTATGGGAAGGCTCAGAGGCAAAGGGGCACAGGGGGGTTAGCTGTGGGGGTCAAGTCAGGAGCAGATTCAGGTCCCCCAAGTTCTGCCCCACGCTGCCCCAGGGAAGGACGCAGCTGCACTCACTCCAGCTTGAGAGAGGAGACTGGATGAGAGGCGGGAAGAGGCACACGCAGGGAGTGTGTGGAGGCTGTGAGTCGTCCAGTAGAACACATAGCGGCCTGGCCCAGGGCCGGGCGCCAGGGGTGCTCACGAGGCAGAGCAGCCCCTGGCCAGGCCTGGAGAAGGGAGCATGTGGGAGGACAAGACCTCGGGGTGTGATGGCTTCAGTGGGCTGAGAGGGCTGAGATGTCTGGGGAGGTCCCAGGCAGCCCATGGACCAGGCTGGGCAGAGTCAGGAAGGGGACAAAGCCTGGATGCCACCAGGGCACCAGCATGAAAGGCCCATTGGGGTCAGGTGAGGGTCTGGAAGGAGCAGGGGCCCTGGGCCCATACCTCCTCACCTCTTGGGGCAGTGGGGGCCTGTGGGTGGCAGGGGCCGCAGAGCCGAGACCCCTTGCAGGCCACCCGAGAACCTGGTGGGGGGCACGGCGCAGAGCAAACATCCTGGGCAGGGTGGCTTCCCGGCCTGTGCACATCACTGGGTTTTATTGGCTCTGGGCTCCAGCGACTCCAGTGACCTTGCTCAGGAAACATGCCCAGGGCAGGATGAGGAGGGCGGGAGGGATCTGTTTGCCTGGCAGAGCGGGTGTGGGGAAGGCGGGGCGAAGGTGAAGCGGCCACCTCAGGCACAGGGCGGTGTCGTTAGCCCCACAGTGAGGGAAACGGTGGCAGGCAGACCCTTGTCCCAGCCCACCCCCATCAGTAGGGCCGCCCTGGGGCAGGACGTGGGGGTCTGTGGAGGGACCTGGAAGGCCTCCTGGGGAGGGAAGGGGGCAGAGGCGACTGTCAGCCATGGGGCCCCCAGAAGCAGCCACTGGCCCAGGGCCCTGGGGAAGACGTTTCCTCCCACCAGACGAGACCTCGAGAGCGTGGGTGAGGTGGGATGGGGAGTGGGACCAGCTGTGGGATCTCAGGGAGGCAGGCTGGGGGAAGACTGCCCCTAGGATGGACCCCTCTGCCCATCCAAGGCCAGGTATTGGCAGCATGACCAACCCCATGGGTGCAGCAGAGGCTGGTGCTGGCCACACTGGAGACCCTGCAGCCACCTCAGGCTCTGTACTCCCGTGGGTAGCAGGAGCTGCCCAGGGCCCCTGGCAGGCTGTTAGGTGGAGTCAACCTCCTGGGTTCATTCTCCTCTGTCCCCACCCCATCTTGGCCACAGCAGCCCCTGCCTCTGGCTACGTCTCCCTCCTTACTCCTAACCCCACGTCCACTTCCAGCCCCATTTTATCCCAAACACAAATCTGTTCATGTTCCTCTGCTGCTCACGGGCCTCTGTGGTTCCTGCTCCTCAACCCATGGCCCTGTTCAGGCTCCTCAGGCCCTGGCCTTGTCCTGGGAAACGGGCGTCATCACATAGTGTGGCTTGGGGAGGGCTCACGAGGACACCATCGGGGCCAGGTGCAGTGGTTCACGCCTATAATCCCAGCAACTGCTGAGGCTGAGGCAGGCAGATAGCTTGAGCTCGGGGTTTGAGGCCAGCCTGGGCAACATAGTAAGACCCCATCTCTACACAATCTACAAAAATTAGCTAGTGGTGGAGGTGCATGCCTGTCATCTCAGGTACTGCCTGAGGCAGGAGGATTGCCTGAGCCTGGGAGGCGGAGGCTTCAGTGAGCTCTGATCGTGCCACTGCACTGCAGCAAGACCCTGTCTCAAAGATCAAAAAGGCCCTTTGTGAAGTGAGGGGGTGCAGTGCCCCGGCTGACACCTGCCTTTATCAGTCTCAAGGTGCAAGGTTTGGGGCAGGGTCATCAGAAACCAGAGATGAAATGGATGGGAGAGGAGAGGTTACTTGTGGAGCAGAGACAGGGCCCGCTGGGCTCCCCTGTTCTCCCTCCCTGGGCCTGCTGGGCTCCCCAGTTCTCCCTCCCGGGGCCTACAGGGCTCCCCGGTTCTCCCTCCCTGGGCCTGCAGGGCTCCCCGGTTCTCCCTCCCTGGGCCCGTGGGGCTCCCCGGTTCTCCCTCCCTGGGCCTGCTGGGCTCCCCGGTTCTCCCTCCCAGGGCCTGCTGGGCTCTCCAGTGGCCAAACGCAGCTGGAAGCTGTTGGTTTCTGTTTATAGTGGTCGGCAACTCATGTAGAGCAGTGGGATGGGTGAGCACCTGTCCCCTTGCATGGATGGACCACCTTTGGTTTTCCATTTGTCATCAATGGACACCTGGGCTGTGTCCACAGTCTGAGTCCACTCCTGCTGCTGTCATAGACTACCCCACCTCTTAGTGCCGTCAACAGTGACCATCAGCCTTAGCATAGGAGTTTTGGGGACACATTCCGACCACAGCACCTACCTTCTGGCTACAGTGAGTAATGCTGCTGTGAACATGGGTGTACATCTCACAGTCCCACATAGTTTTGTTGGTGGTGGTTGTGTGAGTGTGTGTGGCAGGATCTTGCTCTGTTGCCCAGGCTGGAGTGCAATGGCGCGATCTTGGCTCACTGCAACCTCTGCCTCCCGGGTTCAAGTGATTCTTCTGCCTCAGCCTCCCAAGTAGCTGGGATTACAGGGGCCCACCACCACACCTGGCTAATTTTTGTATTTTTGGTAGAGACAGGCTTTCACCATGTTGGCCAGGCTGGTCTCGAACTCCTGACCTCAGGTGATCTGCCCGCCTCGGCCTCTGAAAATGCTGGGACTACAGGCGTGAGCCATCGCGTCCAGCTGGTCCCACATGTTTCTAAATGTTGTATGGCTGAAAATTCTTTCATTCAACTGAAATTTGTCTTATCACATTACATGAATTTTTTTTCTTTTTTTGAGACGGAATTTTGCTCTTGTTGCCTAGGCTGGAGTGCAATGGTGCGATCTCGGCTCACCACAACCTCTGCCTCCTGGGTTCAGGCAATTCTCCTGTCTCAGAGGTTGTAATCCCCAGTAGCTGGGATTACAGGTGCCCACCACCACACCCAGCTAATTTTGTATTTTGTAGTACAGACAGGGTTTCTCCAAGTTGGTCAGGCTGGTCTCGAACTCCTGACCTCAGGTGATCGGCCCGCCTCAGTCTCACAAAGTGCTGGGATTAGAGACATATGCCACCATGCCCGGCTAATTTTGTATTTTTGTAGTACAGACAGGGTTTCTCCAAGTTGGTCAGGCTGGTCTCGAACTCCCGACCTCAGGTGATCGGCCCGCCTCAGTCTCACAAAGTGCTGGGATTACAGGCGACATGAATTTCAAATGAAAAATACCCCTCCTTGGCCGGGCACAGTGGCTCACGCCTGTAATCCCAGCACTTTGGAAGGCCGAGATGGGTGGATCACAAGGTCAGGAGATCGAGACCATCCTGGCTAACACGGTGAAACCCCGTCTCTACTAAAAATACAAAAATTAGCTGGATGTGGTAGCACACACCTGTAGTCCCAGCTACTTGGGAGGCTGAGGCAGGAGAATCGCTTGAACCCAGGAGATAGAGGTTACAGTGAGCCAAGATCATGCCATTGCACTCTAGCCTGGGTGAGAGTGAGACTCTGTCTCAAAAATAAATAAATAAAATGGATATCAAAGTTAGGATTCAAATTCTCTCTTTACTGCTTGATTTGGGATGCTGGGTTTTAATAAAAGCTCGAGTGTCTGCAAAGAGACAAAAATAGGGACTTTTGCCTTGGGGTGGTAGTGGGGCCCTGTGGGCAGTGTTGCCCACATCTCTCTGGAGCTGACCCAACCTGGTGCTGCCCTGCACTGGACCCAAGGGCCATCCCCATAACCACCGTGCTCTTCAGACTGCAGCAGCCTCCCAAAGTGCTGGGATTACAGACATGTGTCACCATGGCTGGCTAATTTTGTATTTTTGGTAGAGACAGGCTTTCACCATGTTGGCCAGGCTGGTCTCGAACTCCTGATCTCAAGTGATCCACCTGCCTTGACCTCCCAAAGTGCTGGGATTACAGGCGACATGAATTTCAAATGAAAAATACCCTCCTTGGCCGGGCACAGTGGCTCACGCCTGTAATCCCAGCACTTTGGAAGGCCGAGATGGGTGGATCACAAGGTCAGGAGATCGAGACCATCCTGGCTAACACGGTGAAACCCCGTCTCTACTAAAAATACAAAAATTAGCTGGATGTGGTAGCACACACCTGTAGTCCCAGCTACTTGGGAGGCTGAGGCAGGAGAATCGCTTGAACCCAGGAGATAGAGGTTACAGTGAGCCAAGATCATGCCATTGCACTCTAGCCTGGGTGAGAGAGTGAGACTCTGTCTCAAAAATAAATAAATAAAATGGATATCAAAGTTAGGATTCAAATTCTCTCTTTACTGCTTGATTTGGGATGCTGGGTTTTAATAAAAAGCTCGAGTGTCTGCAAAGAGACAAAAATAGGGACTTTTGCCTTGGGGGTGGTAGTGGGGCCCTGTGGGCAGTGTTGCCCACATCTCTCTGGAGCTGACCCAACCTGGTGCTGCCCTGCACTGGACCCAAGGGCCATCCCCATAACCACCGTGCTCTTCAGACTGCAGCAGCCTCCCAAAGTGCTGGGATGACAGGTGCCCACCACCACACCCAGCTAATTTTGTATTTTTGTAGTACAGACAGGGTTTCTCCAAGTTGGTCAGGCTGGTCTCGAACTCCCGACCTCAGGTGATCGGCCCGCCTCAGTCTCACAAAGTGCTGGGATGACAGGCGTGAGCCATCGCGTCCAGCTGGTCCCACATGTTTCTAAATGTTGTATGGCTGAAAATTCTTTCATTCAACTGAAATTTGTCTTATCACATTACATGAATTTTTTTTCTTTTTTTGAGACGGAATTTTGCTCTTGTTGCCTAGGCTGGAGTGCAATGGTGCGATCTCGGCTCACCACAACCTCTGCCTCCCGGGTTCAAGTGATTCTTCTGCCTCAGCCTCCCAAGTAGCTGGGATTACAGGCGACATGAATTTCAAATGAAAAATACCCCTCCTTGGCCGGGCACAGTGGCTCACGCCTGTAATCCCAGCACTTTGGAAGGCCGAGATGGGTGGATCACAAGGTCAGGAGATCGAGACCATCCTGGCTAACACGGTGAAACCCCGTCTCTACTAAAAAAATACAAAAAAACTAGCCAGGCGAAGTGGTGGGCATCTGTAGTTCCAGCTACTCAGGAGGCTGAGGCAGGAGAATGGCGTAAACCCGGGAGGCAGAGCTTGCAGTGAGCTGAGATCCGGCCACTGCACTCCAGCCTGGGCGACAGAGCGAGACTCCGTCTCAAAAAAAAAGAAAAAGAAAAAGAAAAACACCCCTCCTTGTGGCTGCCTCTGCCTTCCTGGTATATTTCCTGGTATATGAGGCGCCCTCTTGTTCTTCAGGGGTGAGGAGCTCTGGCAGTCCTGTCCGCTTGGTGGCCACTGTGTTGTGGTATCTAACAGGGAAAGTGTCCATGCAACACTGAACTGAGTTTAAATTGTTTAGAATTCTATCCATTCTTCCAGGTTCTCTTCAACATTGCTTTTACAAAATTTTAAAAAATGGAATTTGGGCCAGCATGGTGGCTCATGCCTACAATCCCAGCACTTTGGGAGGCTGAGACTGGAGGATCAGTTGAGCCCAGGAGTTTAAGACCAGCTTGGGGGCAACATGGCAAAACCCCATCCCTACAACAACAACAACAACAAAAATTAAAAATTAGTCGAGTGCGGTGGCACGCACCTGCAGTGCCAGAGACTTGAGAGGCTGGGGTGGGAGGACAGCTTGAGCCCGGGAGTTCAAAGCTGCAATGAGTGACTGTGTCACCACACATCACCCTGGGTGACAGAACAACACCTTGTCTCAGGAAAAAAAAAAAAGGAATTTTGTTCATAGTAGCATTATCTATAATCCATAAGAGCCAAAAAGTAGAAATGACCCAGGTGTCCATTGGCCAACAATGGATAAACAAATGTGGTCCATTCACAGGACAGAATATTACTTGTGTGATTCCATTTCCATGAAAAGCCCCACAACACGGCCGTTCACAGACACAGAGAGGAACAGCGGCTGCCAGGGGGTGGACGGGGGAGTGGGGAGTGACTGCTGAGGGGTGTACATTTCTTTCGGGGGGACGGAACCATCTGGGAACTAGACAGAGGTGACGGCTGAATGTGTAGTGCCATGCAACTGTTCACTCTCAAATGCTCAATTCTATGTAGTATGAATTTCACGTAAACATTTAAAATTGGATTTTTACTGGAATTCCACTAAACGGATAAAGTCACATGGGATAAGCTGCCTCCCAGCACAGTGCTCGCCCAGAATGTCATAGAGATGTCCCCGCAGAAAGCCGAGCTCCCCAGTCCCTTTCTGTGCAGTTGACTCATGATCAAAGCCGGCGCGGGCCAACCACGGGGGTGCCCGGCGCGGCTCTGATGGGTCGCTGCTTTTCGTGTCTCTGGCCTCTACCAAGTGTCCCTCTTTCTGCTCCCACACGGCGCTGGCAGCGTCCCTCAGGCGTTTATCACAGGCAGAGAATCATGACCTTACCTTGTCTCACTTTCAGTTCTCAGTCATTGTTTTTTAAACAAATCAACCTGGAAGGTTGGCGGGATGCAGGTCCTGCTGTCTGAGGCTCTTGCAGGCGTCTCCCCACCCTGGCTCTCCCAGAACCCGGGTTGCCACTGGCGTTCATTAGACACCCCCGCCAGCTTCCAAGAGACCTGGCACCCCTGCCTGCCTGACCCCTGCTCAGGCTTCTTAACATCAGCGGCTGCAACTGCCCACAGGCCATGGCGACGCCTGTGCTGGGAGGTCCAGCCTGTCCCTCGGAATGGGTGCCTGGCCTCGGGCCTGCTGTGGTCACGTCCAGGTTCTTGGCTGGATCTGGTGACGGGCACCTTCTGGGCTCCCTGGTGCAGGGGCCAGCGTCTTCCCGAGACTCTCTTCCTCAGGACCACCTGCCACCCCGGCAGCACAGGTTCTCTGGAATCACACAGGCTGGAGACCCCGGGGCAGCTGGGCCAGGGCCAGGGCCAGGGAAGGGAACGGTCGTCTGGGATTCTGGGAGGCTTCCCCGGCACAGAACAGGCAGCCTGCGAGAGTAGACGTCCTCCCCGGCCCTGAGGTGGTCCGGACCCCTGGCTCCCATCTCCCAGCCAGCCCTGCTCTCTCACCAGGGCCAAGAACGTCTGCATGGTCAGCCAGGACCCCCACCCCCAGCAGCCCATACCCCCCGCCTCTGGCTCTTCAAGCACCTGCCACACTTGACCCCAACAGGCTCCTCCTGGGGATCTCCCCAAGCAGGAACCCCTGGAGCTGTGCAGTTGACACCCAGGGCTCGGCCCCAGTCCTCCGGGACACCCAGGGCTCGGCCCCAGTCCTCCCAGGTCCGGACACCCAGTGCTCGGCTCCAGGCAGTACCCACTTTGGACCTGCAAGCCCAGGGCCCCTCACAGCTGCTCGGGGGTCCCTGACAGAGGCCTTTGCACCCTCACTACTGCACAGGACCTGAGGCCACAGGCAGAGCTGGCAGGGACACGGGCTCTGTGTGGGGTGGGTGGGACGTGGCTGCAGCCCGGCTCTGCCCGCGTGGCACTGGGTGTCCTCACTTGGGAAGGGGCTGAGTGAGCACAAGGCTCCGCCGGCTCCCCAGAGTGCTGACCAGGTGCCCGGCTGCTGCAGCCGAGACCGGGCTGTGGGCTTCTCTCCTGGCCCCTCAGCACCACCGGCCCTCAGCAAGTGGGGTAGAGCTGGGGGTGTCCAGGTCGGGGTGGGAGGCCTGGGATCTGCCAATCTTCCCTCAGCCCGCCCCTTCCTGTTCGGGTGCCTTTATCTCTAAGGCGGAAGCCTCTGTGCCAAGGCCCCATGAGTGCCTGGAGATGGCTCCGACCCCTGCCGGTTGCCAGGCACCCTGGGTGTGTCCTGTATTCCAGCCAGGAGGGGACTCAGGCTCGGGCGAAGTGCAGCCTAAGGCACCGCCCACCTCAGTGTGGGGCGAAGGAGAGGGAAGGTTCCCAGTCCAGCCCCAGCGCCAGTGCCCCCCCTGTCTAGCAGGGCCAGGGTTCACCAGCCCCGGCCACCGGCCCCAGCTCCCCCGTCGGTGGTTGTCACCACACCCAGGAGCCCTGCTACCACCCCCCACAGACACACAAGGTGGGACTTGAGTACGGGGCCGCTTGAGGGTGCTGCGGGGCAGCCTGGCCCTAGCGACCGCCTCAGGGAAAAAGGTGGATGCCGGGGGACTTGGGAGGCAGCAGTCTTGGGCAGTGGGCGGGTGGCGCGGCCAGGACAGAGCCCATCTCCCTGCAGAGGGGCCATGTGTGCACAGCAAATGGGGGTCCCCGTAGACGCCCCTCCTGTCCTGCGCTGTTGAGGGCCACGCTTGGTCCCGCGCCTGCCTGGGGAGTGGCTCCCAGCACACACACACGTGAGTTCTGCAGACTCTGGCCGGGCCTCGGCGCATCACCTCCCAACGGCAGGGCACTCTCTGTCCCAGGACAGGAGTGAGGCGAGGTGGAGAGGTGGGAGAGCCAGCTGGGGCTCCCAGGATGGCATTTCCCGAGGGTGGGCCTGGAAGGTCCGCAGTCTTCACACAAAAACGGTGGCTGTGGTGGAGATGGCCCCTGACCCCCATCTCCTGCCACCCTCGCCCCTCCTCCCCCGTTTCCTCTGCCTGACCCCTACTGCTGGTTGCCCCCAGGCCTGGTCCAGTGGTGGGTAATGGGGACGACTGAGCAGTCTCTCAGGCTGGGGCCTCATGGCGACAGGGAAGGTCACTGTTCCTGGCTGCTTCCTCCCAGGCAGTGTGTGCTGCCAGATGGACAGACAAGGTCCCCCTGCCCTAGGGGCCGCAGCCCCTGCCCTCCTACCTCTCTCCTCAGCTGGCCCCACCCTGCAGGGTGCACCCTGATGTGGGGGACTGTCCCCTCACAGACCCTCCCGGGGCAGGCTGTAGACCTAGCTGCTCAGAAATTGGTCAGGACTAGTGGAGGCCCCTATGGGGAGGGCATGGGGGCAGGGCAGGTCCTGAAGAGGGGGACGGGTGGGCTGGGCACTCCATGGGCCTGGACGTCCCAGGGTGGACAAGGATCTAGGGCCGTGGGGGCACCTGGGACGCTGCATCTGTTCCGGACCCCCACGCGCCCACTCTTGGTGCATCTGTGGGGTATGTCCTGCCCCTGCCCCGGGATGCTTTATGGAGGGCCTTGTGAGGGTTCCAGGCAGCATGGCTGAGCCCCGGTGACTGCTGACGCTGTTCCTGCCGGGGCCCAGTGGCCACGCTGCCACAGATAGCACACCAAGGAGGAGGAGGCAGTGGGTGGGCGGCCGGGCTAGGGAGGCTAGGAAGACGGGGAGGGAGGCCCAGGCCGGGTTGAGGTGGTTCCAGAGACAAGTGAGCACATGGCCGGGAGAGCTTCCGGGAGGGGCCGCAGCTGTTCCAGCTGGTGAGGGTAACAGAGGCTTCCAGTGACCATAGCTGGGCCAGACTCCTGCCTGGAGGGACCGACCCACCCACACTCCCAAACAGGGCCCTCTCTGCCCCCACAACTGCAGCCAGGCCATGTGGACCCGACTTTCATCCCTGTCTAAGCATGAGGCGACTCCGTGGGGGTCTGAGGTTCCCCCCAGCTCTGGTGCCCATCAGGGTCCAATCTTCCTCCAGCCCCCACCCATTCAGACCAGATTGGGGACCCGTGAGCCCCCAAAACGGCACCCCTGCGCTCAGTCACGTGTTTCCTGCCAAGGACAAGCCTCTGCCAGGCCAGCCCCACCCGCCCGGCCACTGTGAGTGCTGGGTGCACCTAACACTGCCTGGAAGTTACCGTCTTCCTTCGACCCTTTTGACCTCCCCCGGGTCCAGCCGCACCTGTCAGGTGCTTGGCAAATACCCAAAGTCGAATGAATATCTCCACAGTGGGGGTGCCTGGCACAGCTTTTATAAGCAGAATGGCCCCTCGGCGGTGAGGGCAAGTACCTGGGTGAGCAACCGGGCTCCCAACATCCCATGCGGAGGCACCCGGCTGGCTCCACCACCCGGCCCCACCCACCGCACACTCAGCACCACAGGCCTCCGTCCACGTGGCTTCCTGTGTGCTAGCCCCTGTGAGGGCAGGTGCGGGTCAGACTTGCTCCCACCACACCCAGCTCTCCACATAGCCCAGTCCCTGCACACAGTCGGCGCTCAACCAATTCCTGCACACAGTGCTCAACCAATCACGGCACACAGTGGGCGCTCAACCAATCCCTGCACACAGTCGGCGCTCAACCAATCCCTGCACACAGCGCTCAACCAATCCCTGCACACAGTCGGCACTCAAACACTGCCCACAGTCGGAGCTCAACCAATCACTGCACACTCAGCGCTCAACCAATCCCTGCACACAGTCGGCACTCAATCACTGCACAGTCGGTGCTCAACCAATCCCTGCACACAGTCGGCGCTCAACCAATCCCTGCACACAGTGGGCGCTCAACCAATCCCTGCACACAGTCGGCGCTCAACCAATCACTGCACACAGTGGGCGCTCAACCAATCCCTGCACACAGTCAGCATGCAACCAATCCCTGCACACGGTGCTCAACCAATCCCTGCACACAGTTGGCACTCAATCACTGCACACAGTCGGGGCTCAACCAATCCCTGCACACAGTCAGTGCTCAACCAATCCCTGCACACAGTGCTCAACCAATCCCTGCACACAGTCGGCACTCAATCACTGCACACAGTCGGCGCTCAACCAATCCCTGCACAGAGCCCTCAATCAATCACTGCACACAGTGGGCGATCAACCAAACACTGCACACAGTCGGTGCTCAACCAGTCCCTGCACACAGTCGGCACTCAACCAATCACTGCACACAGTTGGTGCTCAATCAGTCCCTGCACACAGTCGACGCTCAACCAATCACTGCACACAGTGGGCGCTCAACCAAACACTGCACACAGTCGGTGCTCAACCAATCCCTGCACACAGTCGGCTCTCAACCAATCACTACACACAGTTGGTGCTCAATCAGTCCCTGCACACAGTCGGCGCTCAACCAATCACTGCACACAGTGGGCGCTGATCACTGCACACAGTCGGCACTCAATCAATCACTGCACACAGTTGGTGCTCAATCAGTCCCTGCACACAGTCGACGCTCAACCAATCACTGCACACAGTCGGCGCGCAACCAATCCCTGCACACAGTCGGTGCTCAATCAGTCCCTGCACACAGTGGGCGCTCAATCAATCCCTGCACACAGTGGACACTCAACCAATCCCTGCACACAGTCGGCGCTGAAGCTCTGCTGCCCCTCCACCCCCCCAGCACACAGGCTGCAGGGCTCAGCCGCGGGGCCCCTCACCCGGCTACAGCTCGGCGGCCGGCTTGACCAGGTGGCCACTGAAGGTGCGTAGAGGTCTCCGTGCTCGCCGTAGATGGCGTTGTCCTGGTCGCGCTGGAACATGCGCACCCAGCCGGCGTCGCCCGCGGCCAGCGGCAGCATCAGGCTCTGGGCCTGCATGACGCTGCGCTCGCTGGGCTGCGCCTAGAGCACGGCCGCGGGCCGCCGGTTCAGCATGATTGCAGGTAGGTCTCCTTGTAGTTCCAGGTGTGCACGTTGAGGCTGAGGAAGTAGACGCCGGGCACCATGCAGAGGAAGTGACCCGCGGCCAGGTCGAAGGCGCCGTCCAGGTTCACCAGCTCCGTGTCGAAGGGCACCGCCTGGAAGTTGTCGGAGCTGTGCAGGCCCTCGCGCCGGCCCACGGAGAAGGCCGCATAGGCGCGCTGGCACGGGGCGCCCGGCGGCCCCACCTGCCCCTTCTGACCTTTCCTGCCCTGCAGGCCCCGGGCACCCGGCGGCCCCTCCTTCCCGCTCCTGCCGGCACGACCTCGGACGCTGGCCTCGCCCTTCTCACCTGCAGGGAACAAGCGGAAGCCGCGGGTCGGGGCCGGGCTGGGCAGGCCTCATCGGATTCCAGGCACCCAGGCTGGGGCTCAAGAGTCACTGTAAGGACACAGTCTTTGCAAGTGATGGCCCCTGTCCCAGCCTCCATGTCCACTTCTGTAAGATGAGGAGAAGCCATTCTCCAAAGGTGTGGCTGGACCAAGGCCTGTGACAAGGCCGTCCCCACTGGGAGGGTGGGGGCATGGGTGGTCAGGGCCAGCTACAGTCTGGGTTGGGTGTTAAAGAATGAGAAGGCTGGGAAGTTCCTACCCAAGTCTAACCTTAGTACGGCCTGCTGTCCAGCCTTCGGGACAGCGCAGCCTTATCAAGGGGTCTCAGAGCAAGCGGGCCGCCCAGTCTCCCTTCCCAAGGAGCTGCTACTTTGGGGATCTCAGGAACCCTGGTCCCTCCCCAGGGTCCTCGCACCCCACTTTGGATCGTGGGCCCCTTCCCAAGCCAGGCTTCTTCGTGCTTGAGCGGGGAGCCCAGGGGTCCCTGGGCAGGGAGTGCTGCCAGGGCAGAGACGGGGCTCAGCGTCCCCTCCCGCCCTCCTCCCGAGCCCCAGGTCCCCTCCCACTCCCTGTGGACTCTTGGGTCCTGGTGGGGGAGCATGCAGGCAGCACCCACGGGCCTCACCTTTGAGGATTTCAATGTCTATGGTGGGCCGCACTCGAGGCAGCCTCCTCCACGGGTCCCCGTCACTCACCCAGGCATAGGGTCCAGGGGGCCAGGCCGGGCGGCAGCAGTGCACACAGGGCCTCCTGGGCAGCCCAGCCCAGGCCCCCACGGGCAGCAGCAGTGCCAGGAGCAGCAAGGTGGGAGCTGCCATCTCGGCCAGGGCTGGGGGAGAGGGAAGAGGGGAGGGACTTAGAAGGAGGTGCCCCAGCTGGAGGCCCCAGACCCTACGGCAGCCCAGCCCCACCCTGCCCCCATTGGGAATACAGCCGGTGGAGGCGGGAGCTTCTGCCTGGACACAGACGGTCCTGACCCAGTCTTGGTGAGGCCAAGGCTGGGGCTCAGGGGCTGCTACACTCTGGGCTGCACCAGGACCCCTGCAGACCTGGAGTCGGGGAGTCCTCGTCCCCAAAGCTGGGGCCCCCACACCCAGCAGATGGAGGAGAAGCCATTATGGGACACAGAGGTCTCTGAGACAGCCCTCTAAACTCAGGAGGGGTGGCCACCCAAGGCCCCACCCTCTGTGACTGGGCAGAGCCCTGGGGCATGGCGGCTGGCCTGCTCCAGGGAAAGGCCCCCCAAAGCTGGCCTGGAGCGGGGGACCCTGCACAGTGCACGGAGGCACAGTCTCAGCCGGGCCCAGAGAGCCTCTCGTCCAGAGCCCTCAGGGCAGGGCCTGCAGGGGCCTTGGGAGACCACCCCTCTGCCTCCCCCAGACTAAGGAAGGATGGTCCTTCCTTGCTGCCAAGGGGGAGCCAGAGCCAGCCTGGGTCCCCATGAACAAGGCTGGCCCCCTCCCGACTCTACCAGCAGCTGCCCCAACAAGC
This sequence comes from Colobus guereza, assembly GCA_030247045.1. Taxonomy (NCBI): domain Eukaryota; kingdom Metazoa; phylum Chordata; class Mammalia; order Primates; family Cercopithecidae; genus Colobus; species Colobus guereza. The sequence continues at coordinate 17,566 of DAKLCV010001880.1, forward strand.
CAGTCTCAGTTTCGCCCCCTGCCAGGTGGGCCTTGCCTACCCCACTCCCCTCACAACCACATCTGGCGGCTTGGCCAGGAGTATCTTCTGCTAGGGCAGGTGCACCGGGTCGGGGTCCTCAATCTTCCCTGAAGATGGGCTCTGCTGGACAAAGATCTAGGCTGCCTCCTTCAGGAAGCCCTCTGGGATTGCAGCACAGGGCAAGGTCCTTCCTCTTGCAGTAGGTCATTCCAGGTGGGTGGAATGTCTCTGGCTGTTGAGACCCCCTCTGCCTGCCTCCCTGCAAGCTCAGCAGACCCTGACTCACCCCCTGGCCCCACTGGACACCACAAGACCCCCCTGGACTCCTCCAGCGGAGGGAGCCTGGCAGGAGTGGGTGTGTCCATGGACGGAGGCCTGCAGGAGCCCCCCCAGAGTTCCCGGCCGTCCCAGCCCCTGGCCCTGCCTGGCAGACAATCGGGGCTGGATCCTGCTCCACTGGGATTCAGGGGGAGCCCGGCTTGCCCAGGGCAGCTGTGAAGACCCCCATGACCACCCCAGGCCCCACGCCCTGTTACCGTCTCAGGGATTCAGGGATGCTCCCTGCCTGATCGGCCATCTGGGTGACTGTCCCGGCAACCCAGCCGTCAAAGAGCCCTTTCATGCCCGCCCGGGCGCCTGTGGCTTCCTCTGGGCCGTCCAAGATCAACAGGCTGAGAGGCCAGCTCCGTCGGGCTCTGGACAGGATGCTGGCAGGGCCCCACGTCCGCTGCGAAGCCTGCTTCGAGGCCCTAGGGTCCTCCCGTCAGCCTCATGCCCGTGAGCGGGGCTGGGGCCCGGCGTCTTGGCCGGCTGGGTTGCGGGATGGTGCCGTGGGCACGCGGCTCTCCTCCATCAGGAAACCAAGCTTGCTGCCCGCCTGGGGTGCGGCGCCCTGAGGAGAAGCAGGGAGGTGGAAGCTGTGGTTGGGCGGGCCCGGCAGGGGGGCCGTAGGCCAAGGCCAGTGTTCGGGCCCAGACCGAGGCTTCCATGCTGCACGGGGCCCTCTTGGCCACCAGGCCCCCTGGTGACACACAGCCTCATGCTGCTGGCGGGGAGGCCAGGCTGGACGGAGCCCAGGAGCGCACTCTGCCCAGGTTCCGTGGGGCCTCTTCAGTCTTCATTCCCTCATGACACCCCGGGGAGGCCCCGCACCAGCCCTGCCTCTCAGCGGATAAGGACTGGGCAGGACCACTTGTGGGAATAATTCTCCTAGGCCTCCCAGGCCTCAGCGGGCGGGGGCTCCATTCTCTATAGGCCCCAGGCCAAGCCCACACAGCACGCTGGCCTCGTTCTGCTCCGACCCTGGGCCTCTGGACACAGACATGTGGCCATTCCCCACGGGTCCTTCCTCCACAAGCCGGTCCCTGTTGCGGGAGGTGCTGGATGTGGCGGGAGAATTGTGGCAGCCTTGCCCGAAAGCAGACTGCAGGTGGGGAGGGGCCCCGAGCTGGCTCAGTGCCCTTGGCAGATTCGTGTGCGGCCTGGGGTCCCGCTCTCCCCGCAGCCCCTCAGCTTGGCCTGACCCTCAGCACCCCCATGCTAAAGACCAAGGAGGAAAGGAGGACAAGAAGTGAGGGGAGACCAAGGGGTCCCCCCTGTGGGGGCTTCTTGTGCCAGGCTGCAGGCAGCAGGGGCTGGGGAGGGCTGTGGTGCGGGCCGCACCAACTGTGGTTGGTTCCAGGCTCCCCCTCCAGCTGGGCCTGGGCAGTGACAGCTCACCCTTGGCAGCAGCACCCACCAGGCCCAGCAGCCCCCTCTGGGGACAGCCATCTTCACCCTGGTGGCTGTGGCGGCACAGATGGGGTGTGAAGACCTGAGACTCTGTGACTATGGCGCCTGCAGCCCACCAAGCCAGCTCTGCGTAGCTGTAACCCGGGGGGCGAGAACACAGCTCTGCAGGTGCGTCCCAGTGGGACAGAGCGGGGCTCCTGGGGCTGGTGGGGAAAGATGGGCAGACGCCAACACTCCACTGCACCCTGGGTCTGAGCCTTAGCCTCCACGCCCGTGAAATGGGCACCCATGGAGCTCAGAAGTGTCCAGAGCGTCCCTGAGGCCCAGACACAGGGAACCTGAGTCCCCTCCCTGTGCCCCTCAGTGCCCCCCGACACCAGCAGAACTGCCCCCAAAAAATAGATTGGTGTTCCTGACAGTCCCCCTTGTTGGGGGCAGGTCCTGGAGCCTCCCCAAGCACAGGGCAGGGTGGAAGGAGGTTGAGGGGTCCATGAACGGCCCAGGAAGGGTGCCTTGGGGCCCTTCGGGTTCGGGTGGCCTGGGATGACCTGGCCTGGGGAGAGTCCGTCTGGGCAGGCGGCTGGCGGGGCCAATGCCCAAACCACTGTGGCACAGAAGCTGCAGGCCAGGCCTGAGTGGGGTGGGCAGGGAGCGCGGAGGGTGACTCAGTGGGGCAGGACAGCATGTCTCCCGGACAGAAATAGCCCTGGCCAGGCATGACCGCGGCATTGCCGTGGCGATGGGGAGCAGCTGCTGCTGGGCGCCCTGGGGCCCGCCCCCCACAGATACCCAGCAGTGTCCCAGGCGGGTCCCAGGAGGGCTGCCCCCTCTCCGTGCTGCAGGACGCTTGTGCCAGTGAGGTGCAGGTGGGGGTGCCAGGGGAGGGGTCTCAGCAAGACCCCCAACTCCACCCCTCCCTCCCAGCCTTCAGCTCCCTGCTGTGCAGACTGGGGGCTCCTGGATGCACGGGCTCACTCGGCCCCTGAGAGGGGTGGCCAGTCTTTCTAAAAGAAGGCGTTTGGGGTGCACCCAGAAAACGGAGAGGGCTCTATCCATGGGGTTCAGGATTTTACTGTTAGACTGCGAAAGTCTGGGGCTCCTTTCTCAGCACAAAGTGGGCGGCCCCTGCGTGCCCCAGACCAGTAGTCTGCAGTCTCCCTGCATGTGTGGGAGTGGGGAGGTCAGGAAATTGGGGGCGGGGGTGTTGGCCCCTCTCCAGCCCGGGAGTCGCGCCCGTCATCAGGCGACAGTCATCAGCCTGGCCCTGGTGTGGGAGCACAGTGGGTGCTGGCGCAGGGACCCCTGGGCTGTTTCCCCAGCTGTAAAGTGCACGTGAGGCCCAAAGTTGGAACCTGCCTCGTGCTCAGAACAACACCTGGCTCTGTGTTCCCAGCCTGGTGACACCAACAGGCCTCGGAGACTCCTTCCAGGCCCCCTCCCCCATCCCTCCGCCCTTGGCTCCCCATAAGCCACCCCTCCCGGAGGGGACAGGGGGGCCTCAGCCTGACGAGGACCAGACAGACCTGAGTGCTGCCTGGGCCTGGGCGATAATGAGGCCTGAGTGCGGGGCCGGCGTGGAGGGACCATTATCTCCCAAGCCTCTTAATGGCCACTGGCCGAGAATGCGTGATGAGCCACCACGTGGGAGACGACAGCAGCCAGCAGCTCCCTGTGGGGCTGGAGCGGGCACGGCACGGGGACCTCACCCCCACCTACACCCACGGAGACTGGCACCAGGTCTGAGCACCACCCAGAGCCCTGGATGCAGGATGGGGCAGTGCCAGGCCACCCCTCCTGCAGCAGGCATGGGGCTCTGCAGCCACCACTCACCCACACCCTACTCCTCCCTGGCCGTGGTGTCCCAGGCAGCAGGGAGTAAAGCCCCTACCCAGTCTCAGGGGCCTCTGAGTTCACCAGCTTCTGCCTCGCTCCAGGCCCCCCCCGTGCCAGGGGGACTGCAGAGAGGCGGTTCCTCGTCCCCCCCGGAGGTCACCCAGACCGTCTGGTGCCCTTGAGCGGCTTTGAGGGGCTGTGCGCACAGGACGCGAGCTGCCTGCAGCCCCCGGGTGAGGCTCCACTCTGAGTCCTCTTCTCTGCTCCTGGCTGCCAAGACCCCATGGCAACAGCACCCAGAGTGAATTTTAATGGCCCCAAAGAATGAGAGCCGGGCTCCGGTCGTCGCCGTGGTGACCGGCGACGGCGACTCCTAACGAACGGCATGGCTTCTGCGGTGACAGGAGGTGATGTTTTCTCTGGAACAGCCTGTGCTGGAGAGAAGGTTCTGGAAGCTTTTGGGCCCACCTTTCAGGGTCAGGGTCTGCCCTCTGGGAGGGGCCAGCTGGGCAGAGGAATCGTTGCTGCCCGGCAGTGGGACTCCAAGCCGGTGCGGGCTCTGCCCGGTCAGCAATGAGCCTGTCACAGGGCAGCCTCTCCCAGATCACAGCAGTTGCTCTGCTCCCTGGGCGGTCCCAGGGCTGTAGGAAAAAGGGCAGGAGGAACCATCCGTGCCAAGGCTTGGAGCTGAATCACATGGCAGGTCCTGGGCTTTCCTGGGCCTCGGCGTCCTGTCTGCAAAACGGGGATAAGTGCTCTGTCTCCGAGGGTCACCAGCACGGGCTGGGGCCTGGCCACTGCCTCCATGCAGCTCCCCCACCACCAGCCAGCAGGGAGAGACCGCCTGAGTCCGTTCCACCTGCGGGGGGTGCCCTCCCACGCCCCCGCCACGCACATCTCTTCCTCCCACAGGGCCCAGGGCCGAGGGAGAGGGGCTGTCTGGGCAGGCACCAGGGTGAGAGAGCCCAGAGACCTGAAGGGCTTGGCCTCAGCGAGCTCCAGATGAGGTGAGAGGCCCAGCACAGACACCTCTGTCCCTGGTCCCAGCCCCTGTGCCCTGACTTGTGCTGTGGAAGTCAGGGCCCCTCCTCCAGGAAGCTCTCCCTGCCCTCCCTGCTCACACACAGCCTCGCCCAGATTTCTGCCTGTGCAGGCTCCACCTGCCGTGTGACCGTGTTCAGTGGTCAGCACCGCCCCCTCCCCACGGTGAACGGCAGGGGACTGATGTGGCATTTTCCTCTCCAGCAGTGATCTCTGCAGGGGGTGTCAGCGGATCGGGGAGAGAGGTCTGTTAGCCCCACGTGAAAGGTGCCCCACTGTCCTCCCAGTGCCCCCAGCAGCAACTTCCACCTGCTGACCCCCTCCAGCTCACAGAGCTGCTCAGGTTGGGGTTCCAGTGGGTGGCTGGCATGGAGGGGCTTGTACCTGTTACCTTCCGGTCCCCTACAGGCTGGCATAAGAGCCCTGTGGGCCTGGGTCTTGGAGACAGCACCCCCACCTACATGCTCTTTGGGTGGGCCCCACCCTGGGGGGTGTGGGAGGGAATCCCTGCAGATCTGCCTAAGTCTGGGGGTCCTGGGCACGGATGCTGGGGACAGCGGGCTGCCGATGGGGGCAGTCTGGGTGGGACCCACCTGGAGGATCGTCCCAGCAGGTGCAGCAGCAGCGGGAGGAGCTCCAGGCAGAGTGAGCGCCCCATCTCAAAGGGTATGCAAGTTGAGGCTGGGGGCCTGGAGGTGCAGGGGGAGGAGGTGGGGAGATGCAGGGGTCCCAAAGGATGTCCCAAGGCCCCAAGACTCTGGCAAAAGGACAGAGGAGCCAGCACTGGTGGGGGAGTGGGGAGGCGAGCAGGGAGGGGAGCCAGATGGCCGGGCTCTGGGCTGAACACGCCGTCCGTGGCCGTGGCTGGGCTGTGCTGTGGAGCCCCAGCCCTCACCTGGGCTTGTCCTGCCCTCTGAGGCCCGGGGGCTCCTGCTCCCGGGCTCTGACACCAACCCCGTCTCCCACAGTTGGGATGAGTCTGTGGGTAGAGCTGCCATGCAGGGGACCGAGACTCCAGCCCAGACAGACAGCAAGGGGAAGGCCCACCCTGGTGCACACGCCCTGTGCAGAAAGCTAACAAGCTCTTTATCTGGGAGATGGGACAGAAAATGCAGGATGGTGCCTGCACGGTGCCAGCCGCTTACTGGCCCCACAGCTGCAGGATGGTGGGGTAGCGGCGCGGTGGCTGTGCATGCCTGGAGGTCAACGCAGCGGCTGCTGGTCTTGACGGTGATGTCTTTCTCCAGGCTCCTGCGTGTGCTCCAGGTTGCCCAGCCACTGCTCCGCTTCTAGAAGCTTCTCCCGCAGCGCCATCAGGGACGCGTGCAGCCTCTCCACCTCGTTCCCAGCCCGAGGGTGCGGGGCATGAGCGGGGCTACAGAGGGGAGCAGAGGCACCTTCCAGTCTGGGAGGGACAGGACCCAAGACTCCCAGGCTGAGACCGGGGCAGCAGGAGATACTGGCAAGACCCCATGAAGGACTCTGAGGGAAGTCCACCAAAGAGAGCCCCTGGTCTGTGATTTTCCGCAGCGTCTGCAGGCAACACAGTGCCCATGGGCCTACACCTGGGGCAAGTAGGGTGGCCGCGTCCCCATGCCCCAGCGTGTGGGCCAGGCCAGGCCAGCGCTGTTCTCCTTCACCAGCTCAGTCACTGGACAGAGGAGCCAGCACTGGTGGGGGAGTGGGAGGCGAGCAGGAGGGAGCCAGATGGCCGGGCTCTGGGCTGAACACGCCGTCCGTGGCCGTGGCTGGGCTGTGCTGTGGAGCCCCAGCCCTCACCTGGGCTTGTCCTGCCCTCTGAGGCCCGGGGTCTCCTGCTCCTGGGCTCTGACACCAACCCCGTCTCCCACAGTTGGGATGAGTCTGTGGGTAGAGCTGCCACGCAGGGGACCGAGACTCCAGCCCAGACAGACAGCAAGGGGAAGGCCCACCCTGGTGCACACGCCCTGTGCAGAAAGCTAACAAGCTCTTTATCTGGGAGACGGGACAGAAAATGCAGGATGGTGCCTGCACGGTGCCAGCCGCTTACTGGCCCCACAGCTGCAGGACGGTGGGGTAGCGGCACAGTGGCTGTGCATGCCTGGCGGTCGACGCAGCGGCTGCTGGTCTTGACGGTGATGTCTTTCTCCAGGCTCCTGCGTGTGCTCCAGGTTGCCCAGCCACTGCTCCGCTTCTAGAAGCTTCTCCCGCAGCGCCATCAGGGACGCGTGCAGCCTCTCCACCTCGTTCCCAGCCCGAGGGTGCGGGGCATGAGCGGGGCTACAGAGGGGAGCAGAGGCACCTTCCAGTCTGGGAGGGACAGGACCCAAGACTCCCAGGCTGAGACCGGGGCAGCAGGAGATACTGGCAAGACCCCATGAAGGACTCTGAGGGAAGTCCACCAAAGAGAGCCCCTGGTCTGTGATTTTCCGCAGCGTCTGCAGGCAACACAGTGCCCATGGGCCTACACCTGGGGCAAGTAGGGTGGCCGCGTCCCCATGCCCCAGCGTGTGGGCCAGGCCAGGCCAGCGCTGTTCTCCTTCACCAGCTCAGTCACTGGAACCCCACCCAGAGGCACCCGGCCCCTGGGGCTGTGTCCAGAGGGCGGTCCTGTCCAGGGCCCAGAGGAGGTGCAGATGAAGGGGCGTCCTGCATGGCCACCCGGCCCTCCCGGCACCCAGCGGGGTCTGGAGAGTCAGCACAGCTCCAAGCTCCAGCCCAAGAGTCCCCAGCCCCCAAGACCCCAACCCTGCTCAAGGACTCAGGGGACTCAGGCAGCCGAGGCCACACCGAGACCCCAGAGTCAGAGCCCTGTGACTGGGCCAGGATGGCTGGGGACAACCACGGCGGGCCGCCCATGCTCCCTAAACCTCCTCCTGCCCCATCCTCCCCCACAGCCCACACCCTGCTGCTCGGTTGGGGTGGAACACCAGCCGGCCACGCCCAGTGTCACTCGGTTTCACATCCTTGGAAGGGGAGCCCAGTGAGGTGGGGCCTCTGCTTCTGGGGTCCCTCGGGGCGGGCGGCCAGGGGATGGGAGGTGCTGGGGGCCCAGGCCAGGTCGTGGGGGGCAGAGTGGCGGCCGGCCTCAGGGGTCTGGGAGTTTAGGGTGCCCCACCTGGAGCGAGTGATGCTGCACCTGGTGCCGCACGACGTCTAGGTGAAGCCGCAGGCCCAGACACTGTCCGCCCAGGTCCTCGTGCCAGAACTTGGCTGGGCCTGGAACAAGGAGGCACTGCAACAGCTCCCGGCCTTGGCACCCCCAGGTCTCGCACCCCCGCGCCCCGCTCTCGCCCCTGCCCTGTGCCCCTTACAGACCCACGCACCCCCTGCGCCTTCCTTGACCCTGTGGCCCCCGTGGCCCTTTGCCCTCCATAGCCCCCCACCACCCACCTTCGCACCCCATGCCCTGCCTCCCTGTGGTATCCAAATCCCCCACGGTCCCCATGCTCCAGCCGCCCCCAGCGCCCCGCCTCCCCAGTCCCCTCCCCAGCCTCCACCGCACCCCAGGCCCCTTCACCCAGTCCCCACCTCTCCACAGACTCCCCAGCACTCACCGTCCCCAGCCCCTCCCCAGCCCCTGCCTCCCTCTGCAGACCCTCCTAGGCCCTGCCTTCCCCGGCCCCTCCCCAGCACTCACCGTCCCCAGACCCCTTCCCCAGCCCCTGTCGCCCCAACAGACCCTCCCAGGCTCCGCCTCCCCAGGCCCCTTCCCGGCCCCCTCCCTGGCCCCGAATTGGCGGCGCTGTCGTGGGCGGTGGGCGCTCGCCCTCTGCCGGCTGCGCGCGGAAATGCGGTCTCGCCGTTGCTCGGGGCTGACCCCGCCCCGCCCCTTCCTGCTCGGGCCGCCCCGCGGGTGAGCTGGGTGCGCGCCGGGCGCTTGGGGTCTGCCTCGCTTGCCCGTCCCCGAGCAGACAGCTGCACGGGTGGCCTCGGGGACCATGGCTTCCGGCTGGGCCGGGAGAAGCCGTTTCGCAGAGCACGCCCGGTGGGTAAGGTGCGACCACAGGCAGGGCTGGGGCCGGGTAGGCAGGCGGGGCCCCCTCACCTGGGAGGCTGTTGGTGGGGGCCGCCCCTCATGCTTAGGCTGGGAGCGCGCACAGCTCCTCCATGCTGCAGCCCCCAACTTGTCCGACAAGCCCCGCCTTCCAGTCTCCTTGTACAGGTTTCGCCTGGGATTGGGGGGCAGTGCTGTGGCCCCTCCCCACCGCAGGCTGGACCCGAGTGCCTGCTTCAGGAGGCAGCTCCGAGCCCGTCCCGGGAGGCCCCTGTTAGCAGAGCCCAGAAGTGCTGCCAGGGTAGGAGGCTGCAGGTCAGGGGCAGGGCTGGGCTCTAGCCCCTCAGACCCCCAGGCTGGGCCGGAACCTGTGCCACCCAGCCCTGCACTCTGCTGTGACCTGGGCAGCCCCAGCTGTTGTCCATGTCCTGCCTCAGGGCCAGCTGTAGGTGAGGGTCAGGGGCCGTCCCCTGGGCAGCTCTCAGGTTGTAGGACTCTCTGGGGCAGCCTGAGCCCCACGCAGAGTCCCAGAGGACCCAAGCCTGAGGCCGTTCCTGCTGGGACCCCTGCCTGCTCTGTTCCTGGAACCAGTGCCTCAGAGCCGGGCCCCGCCTCCCTCCTCCTTCCGTGTCCCAGCCAGGGTCCGCCACGGTCCTGTGCTGTGGAGGCCGCCCCCATTGTCCCCCAACCCCTGGGCCAGGCTGCCTGGCAGAGTCTGGATGGGCAAGGAGTGCCCCGCACACCACGTGACCCCGTCCTGGGCCACGGGAGCCCCAGCCCGGGCGCGATGCCCTCCGCGGCCAGCAGAGTGCACTGTTGGCCATGAGATGCCAGCGGCTCCTGGACTCCACTCGGTGGGCCTGGCCCACCCTGTTCTGGGAACCCCCGCAACCCTAGGCCTGTCCTCCCCCGCACGGATCCCTGGGCCCCTGCCCCCTCCCCCTCCACCTCCACCTCCTCTCCCATCATCGCTCTGGCAACAGGAGCCCAGGCTCTTCCTGGGCCACGTCCCTCCCAGGCCATCTTCCTCTGGCACCCCCACCCCATGCCCCCACTGTGCCCCTCCCCCTTACCCCTGGCCCTGACTGCACACTCTGGGGCCCACGGGAGGCTCCTCGTGAAAGGTGGGCTTTGGGGACAGCAGCTCCAAGACTGCACACTGACTCAGAACCTGCAGCAAGTGGCCTGGGCCCCTCCTCACTGCCCTTCAAGGGTGGGAGGTCAGGAAACCTTCCGGGACTGACGTGGCCTGAGGACCGTCCTGGAGCCTCTCTGTGACTCAGTTTCCCCAGATGGCTGCAGGCTTGAGCCACATGGAGGGAGGGCGCCCGGCTCCATATTTTGTCTTGAACCTGCTTTCACTTGGCACCTCCCCATGGGCTGAGCCAAGCGGAGCTGCCTGTGTTTGTCCCCAGCCTCACCCCCAATCACCACCCTCAGCCCCACTCACCAGCCTCACCCCACTCACCAGCCCTCCAGTCACATGGCCCCCAGCACCCCTCCCTGGGGGCGGAAGACCAAAGTGAGCGTCAGAGCCCAGTAGCTGCTGACCGGCGAGGGGAGGCGTGTCCCGCAGGCCAGGCGAAGGCGAGATCCTGTCCCCAGAGGGGAGCCCCGACCTCCCTGATGAGCTCCTCCAAGTTCAGTCCTGCATCCCCTGCCCGCCCGGATTCTTGTGATACTAATTTATGTACTTTACTCCCATTTTCACACACAGCTCCGCCCGCCTCTCCCTGTGGACGACGCATCCCGGTGAATCGCGGGGTCTCCACCCTCCCAGCCCTGCTGGGCCTGTGTGCTCTGCCCAGGCCTGAGCCATTGAGGGCAGGGGTGGGGGCTGCTTCCTGGGGTCCGCCCACACCTCGGCTTTACCAGCTGTGGATGGTCGCCAGGGACCCTGGGTGGGCTGTGGCAGCCCATGGGTCTGTGTCCACCTCTGGTCCACCTCCGCTGCACACCCGGGGCCTCAGGCCAGCCACCCACCACGCATGGGATGTGGTTTCTGACGGGAACAGAGACAGGTCCCAGCACCACTGTCCTGCCCACCCCATACCCCGTCATCGGGCAGAGCCAATGGCACAGCCTCCAGGATCCCAGGATGGGGTGCCCATCACCCTGTCTCTCTTGCTGGTGGAGCCGAGGGAGCAATCGGGGAGAAGCAGAGACTCCAGCCCCCTGTGGAGCCCCACGGAGGTCCCGGGTACAGGGTGGGTTTCTGGTCGGCCTCTGTCTCACCTGCTCCAAGCAGCATGACCTCGGGGGCCTCAGCTGTACCCTCGAGGCCAGAGTCCCGGGGTCTGCTGAGGGGGCACCAGGCCCTGGAGTGCTGGAGGGTGAGGCTGGACGCCTCCTCCCCCAGCCCCTCCTGGCTGGCCTCTGGGTGTGGCCACATTCCCTGGTCTCTATTCTCTGGCACTCCCTGGCGTGTGGGTGGCCAAGGCACCTGTGGGCCATATTGGTGAAGGCGTTGTGGGGGCCGCCTTCGAGCTCTAGTGCGTCTGGGGTTAAGAGGCTCCAGTCTGGCTTCTGAAGATGCTCCGGGCAGGCAGAGCCCATCAGCTGCTGCGGGGAGATAAGGCCTGGGGGGTGGTTTGCAGAGCAGGCACTGAGGACCAAGAGTGCGTGTTCTCCCACCCGACTGTCACACCCCCACCCGCCCCACGGCCCCTGGTCCTGCCCCCGGGAGGCCACCGGTCAAGGACGCAGAGCTGCCCTGGAGCCGGTACCTGGGCGAGCCCTGCCCCCCGCACACGGTGTGACTGCTAACAGGTGCCTGCCCTCTGTGCCTGGACCTCAAGCCGGGAGACCCACGCCACATCGCAGGCTGTGGGCAGCGCTGAGCCCCTGTGGCTTCTGTCCTCCTGCCACCAGCCTCTTGTTCTAGAGCCGCCTGAGGCTTGCCCGGCAGAACCATGGAGGAGGCCCACACTCCCCCACAGGCTGGGGTGAAGTCGGGGTCCCTGGGGGACTTGAGATAAGGAGTCCTTCTCTTGGGGTGTTGGGGGGCCTGACGCCCAACAGGGCTGGGTTGTACCAAGGCACCTGACTGGGCAAGAGAGTGGGAGGCTGAAGCCAGAGGACGGTTTGAGCCCAGGAATTTGAGACCTGCCTGGGCAACATAGGGAGACCCCATCGCTACAGAAAATTTCTAAAATGAAAAACTTCAGCCTGCCATGGTGGTGCATGTCCGGTCCCAGCTACTCAGGAGGCTGAGGCAGGAGAATAGTTTGAGCCCAGGAGGTCAAGGCTGCAGTAAGCTGAGGTCGCGCAACTGCACTCCAGCCTGGGCGACAGAGGGAGACTGTCTCAAAAAAAAAAGGAAGAAAAACTGTCATCCCACGCGCAGTGTGACCAGGCAGGGGGACCCTATGACCCAAACACACCCCCACATGGGGTCCCTGCAATCACCTTCTCGTGCTTCCCAAGCCGCAGGGGGCCCCCTTCTCCCTACAACAGTGACTGCCAAATGGGGGTGACTCTGCCCCCACAAGGGACACGTGGGGGTGTCTGCAGAGGATCTCAGTGGTCACGGGGGGTGGGGGAAGAGGCACTCCTGGTAGCTGGTGGGTAAAAGCCAGGGATGTCGCTTAGCTGCCCACAGGGCCCAGGACGGCTGAAGCCCTGCCCTCACCCCTGCCGAGGTGGGTCCCCCAGCCTCCCACAGCTCCGTGTGGTCACCATCGGCCCCCATAGACGAGGAAATTGAAGCTGGAGTACTGGGAAGGGCCCCGCCAGCGGGAGCCTCCGCCTGCAGGAGCTGCCAGGGGGGAGGGGCAGGGACCAGATCCCAGGCAGAGCCCGGCAATCCTGCACCACCACCCTCCCCTGAGGCCCTGTCTGACCCTGCGGACGGGGTCAGTGTCCGATCCCTGCCTCCCTGGACAGATGCTTCTGGAAGGTTCCCTCAGGGAGGGCAGCTGCCCCCTGTGCCTGGTGTTCCTGACTCTGAGTCGGGGCCGGGAGGGAGCCCCCTTCCCGAGTGCTGGGGACGTCCCTGTCACAGGGTCGCTGGAGGCTGCGGACTTCCCGAGGCCTTGTCCTCACGAGCCTGAGCCAGGGAGATGGTTGGACGGGAGAGGGACAGAGGGGGAAGCAGGGAAGGACACCGGGGAGGGAGTCAGTCCCCGTACCTCGAATGTGGCT
>DAKLCV010001881.1:0-64373 GCA_030247045.1 Colobus guereza
AAACAGAGCAGTTCCACAGAAAGCTTCTTTCCAGTTTTTACTTGAAGATATTTCCTTTTTACCAGAGTCCAGAATGTGCTCCTGAAGGTGCCTTCGTTGATCCGTCCATGACAGTCTCCAAGCAGTGTAATGAAAAGAAATCTTTATCTATGTGAGATGATTACACATATCACAGAGTAGTTTCCTAAAGCTTCTTTCCATTTTCTATCTGAAGACGATTCCTTTTCATCGTAAGCCTCAAAGCCCTCCAGAGTATCCTTCGAGTCTAAACAAAAACATTGTTATGATGCAGCTCAATGAAAAGAGAAGCCTAAGTGTGCGAGTGAAATTCACATGACACAGAGCAGTTTCACAGAAAGCTTCTTTCCAGTTTTTACTTGAAGATATTTCCTTTTTACCAGAGTCCAGAATGTGCTCCTGAAGGTGCCTTCGTTGATCCGTCCATGACAGTCTCCAAGCAGTGTAATGAAAAGAAATCTTTATCTATGTGAGATGATTACACATATCACAGAGTAGTTTCCTAAAGCTTCTTTCCAGTTTTTACTTGAAGATATTTCCTTTTACAACTGTAGCCTCAAAGTGCTCCCGAATATCACTTGGTAGCTGTTCCTGCAAAAGGGTTTCCCGATGCTGTATGAGAAGAGAGGCATAACACTGTGATGGGAATGCACACGTCACAAAGCAGTTTCTTGGAAATATTCTCTCCAGTTTCGGTCTGATCATATTTCCTTTTACAACTGTAGCCTCAAAGTGCTCCCGAATATTCCATCAGATGCTAAACATATACCGGGCTAGAAACTGCTCAATTAAAAGAGAGACTTATCTGAGTGAGAGGAATTAAAACGAAACAGAGCAGTTCCACAGAAAGCTTCCTTCTGGATTTTACCTGAGGATATTTCTGTCTGCATATTCTAAGTGTCATTTACAAATGTCCTTCCTCAGATTCCACAAAACAGTGATTTCAAACTGCTCAATCCAAAGAATGATGTAACGTTATGAGATGAATATAAACATCACAAAACAGGTGTACAGAAAGCACATCTCCGATTTTCGATGGTAGACATTTCCTTGCCTCACACAAGCCTCCAGGCGTCACTAAATATCCTTCACAGATTCTTCCAAGACAGAGTTTCGAAACTGGGCAACATAGAGTAAGCATTAACTCTGTGGAGTGAATGCACCTATCAGAGAACAGATTCTTAGAACGCTTCTTCCTCGATTTTATTGCAGTATATTTCTCCACTCGCCATAGTGCACAATGTGTTTGGAAATATCAAATTTTTGGTTTCACAGGAACAGAGTTAAAACACTGCCTTTTAGAAAAGAGGTATAACTCCTGAGTGGAATGCACACGTCACAAAGCAGTTTCTTGGAAATATTCTCCAGTTTCGGTCTGATCATATTTCCTTTTTACCAGAGTCCAGAATGTGCTCCTGAAGGTGCCTTCGTTGATCCGTCCATGACAGTCTCCAAGCAGTGTAATGAAAAGAAATCTTTATCTATGTGAGATGATTACACATATCACAGAGTAGTTTCAGAAAGCTTCTTTCCATTTTCTATCTGAAGACGATTCCTTTTCATCGTAAGCCTCAAAGCCCTCCAGAGTATCCTTCGAGTCTAAACAAAAACATTGTTATGATGCAGCTCAATGAAAAGAGAAGCCTAAGTGTGCGAGTGAAATTCACATGACACAGAGCAGTTTCACAGAAAAATTCCTTCTGGTTTCTCTCTGAGATTATTTCTTTTCATGATATTCTAAAGAACATTTCCAAATGTCCTTTCACAGATGCCACAGAAACAGTGATTTCAAACTGCTCAATCAAAAGAATGGTTTTCTCTAGGATATGAATACACACATCCCAAAGCAGTTGCTCAGAACGTTTCTCTGGAGGTTTCATCGGAAGACGTTTCCTCGATCACCACAAGCCTCCAGGCGTCACTAAATATCCTTCACAGATTCTTCCAAGACAGAGTTTCGAAACTGGGCAACATAGAGTAAGCATTAACTCTGTGGAGTGAATGCACCTATCAGAGAACAGATTCTTAGAACGCTTCTTCCTCGATTTTATTGCAGTATATTTCTCCACTCGCCATAGTGCACAATGTGTTTGGAAATATCAAATTTTTGGTTTCACAGGAACAGAGTTAAAACACTGCCTTTTAGAAAAGAGGTATAACTCCTGAGTGGAATGCACACGTCACAAAGCAGTTTCTTGGAAATATTCTCCAGTTTCGGTCTGATCATATTTCCTTTTTACCAGAGTCCAGAATGTGCTCCTGAAGGTGCCTTCGTTGATCCGTCCATGACAGTCTCCAAGCAGTGTAATGAAAAGAAATCTTTATCTATGTGAGATGATTACACATATCACAGAGTAGTTTCCTAGAAAGCTTCTTTCCAGTTTTTACTTGAAGGTATTTCCTTTTTACCAGAGTCCAGAATGTGCTCCTGAAGGTGCCTTCGTTGATCCGTCCATGACAGTCTCCAAGCAGTGTAATGAAAAGAAATCTTTATCTATGTGAGATGATTACACATATCACAGAGTAGTTTCAGAAAGCTTCTTTCCAGTTGTTGTTTGAGGCTGTTCCTTTTCACCATCGGCATCAACATGCTCCCGAATATCACTTGGTAGCTGTTCCTGCAAAAGGGTTTCCCGATGCTGTATGAGAAGAGAGGCATAACACTGTGATGGGAATGCACACGTCACAAAGCAGTTTCTTGGAAATATTCTCCAGTTTCGGTCTGATCATATTTCCTTTTTACCAGAGTCCAGAATGTGCTCCTGAAGGTGCCTTCGTTGATCCGTCCATGACAGTCTCCAAGCAGTGTAATGAAAAGAAATCTTTATCTATGTGAGATGATTACACATATCACAGAGTAGTTTCAGAAAGCTTCTTTCCATTTTCTATCTGAAGACGATTCCTTTTCATCGTAAGCCTCAAAGCCCTCCAGAGTATCCTTCGAGTCTAAACAAAAACATTGTTATGATGCAGCTCAATGAAAAGAGAAGCCTAAGTGTGCGAGTGAAATTCACATGACACAGAGCAGTTTCACAGAAAAATTCCTTCTGGTTTCTCTCTGAGATTATTTCTTTTCATGATATTCTAAAGAACATTTCCAAATGTCCTTTCACAGATGCCACAGAAACAGTGATTTCAAACTGCTCAATCAAAAGAATGGTTTTCTCTAGGATATGAATACACACATCCCAAAGCAGTTGCTCAGAACGTTTCTCTGGAGGTTTCATCGGAAGACGTTTCCTCGATCACCACAAGCCTCCAGGCGTCACTAAATATCCTTCACAGATTCTTCCAAGACAGAGTTTCGAAACTGGGCAACATAGAGTAAGCATTAACTCTGTGGAGTGAATGCACCTATCAGAGAACAGATTCTTAGAACGCTTCTTCCTCGATTTTATTGCAGTATATTTCTCCACTCGCCATAGTGCACAATGTGTTTGGAAATATCAAATTTTTGGTTTCACAGGAACAGAGTTAAAACACTGCCTTTTAGAAAAGAGGTATAACTCCTGAGTGGAATGCACACGTCACAAAGCAGTTTCTTGGAAATATTCTCTCCAGTTTCGGTCTGATCATATTTCCTTTTACAACTGTAGCCTCAAAGTGCTCCCGAATATCACTTGGTAGCTGTTCCTGCAAAAGGGTTTCCCGATGCTGTATGAGAAGAGAGGCATAACACTGTGATGGGAATGCACACGTCACAAAGCAGTTTCTTGGAAATATTCTCCAGTTTCGGTCTGATCATATTTCCTTTTTACCAGAGTCCAGAATGTGCTCCTGAAGGTGCCTTCGTTGATCCGTCCATGACAGTCTCCAAGCAGTGTAATGAAAAGAAATCTTTATCTATGTGAGATGATTACACATATCACAGAGTAGTTTCAGAAAGCTTCTTTCCAGTTTTTACTTGAAGATATTTCCTTTTCACCATCGGCATCAACATGCTCCCGAATATTCCATCAGATGCTAAACATATACCGGGCTAGAAACTGCTCAATTAAAAGAGAGACTTATCTGAGTGAGAGGAATTAAAACGAAACAGAGCAGTTCCACAGAAAGCTTCCTTCTGGATTTTACCTGAGGATATTTCTGTCTGCATATTCTAAGTGTCATTTACAAATGTCCTTCCTCAGATTCCACAAAACAGTGATTTCAAACTGCTCAATCCAAAGAATGATGTAACGTTATGAGATGAATATAAACATCACAAAACAGGTGTACAGAAAGCACATCTCCGATTTTCGATGGTAGACATTTCCTTGCCTCACACAAGCCTCCAGGCGTCACTAAATATCCTTCACAGATTCTTCCAAGACAGAGTTTCGAAACTGGGCAACATAGAGTAAGCATTAACTCTGTGGAGTGAATGCACCTATCAGAGAACAGATTCTTAGAACGCTTCTTCCTCGATTTTATTGCAGTATATTTCTCCACTCGCCATAGTGCACAATGTGTTTGGAAATATCAAATTTTTGGTTTCACAGGAACAGAGTTAAAACACTGCCTTTTAGAAAAGAGGTATAACTCCTGAGTGGAATGCACACGTCACAAAGCAGTTTCTTGGAAATATTCTCTCCAGTTTCGGTCTGATCATATTTCCTTTTACAACTGTAGCCTCAAAGTGCTCCCGAATATCACTTGGTAGCTGTTCCTGCAAAAGGGTTTCCCGATGCTGTATGAGAAGAGAGGCATAACACTGTGATGGGAATGCACACGTCACCAAGCAGTTTCTGAGAAAACTTCGCTCCAGTTTTTGTCTGACTGTATTTCCTCTTTCACCATAGGCCCAAATGTCATCCCAAATATACCTTCGGATCCATCCACGAGGGAGTTTCAAGCTGCGTAATGTAAAGAAATCTTCATCTATGTGACATGAATAAACATAGAAAAAGCAGATTCACAGAATGCTTCTTTCCAGTTTTTACTTGAAGATATTTCCTTTTTACCAGAGTCCAGAATGTGCTCCTGAAGGTGCCTTCGTTGATCCGTCCATGACAGTCTCCAAGCAGTGTAATGAAAAGAAATCTTTATCTATGTGAGATGATTACACATATCACAGAGTAGTTTCCTAAAGCTTCTTTCCATTTTCTATCTGAAGACGATTCCTTTTCATCGTAAGCCTCAAAGCCCTCCAGAGTATCCTTCGAGTCTAAACAAAAACATTGTTATGATGCAGCTCAATGAAAAGAGAAGCCTAAGTGTGCGAGTGAAATTCACATGACACAGAGCAGTTTCACAGAAAGCTTCCTTCTGGTTTCTCTCTGAGATTATTTCTTTTCATGATATTCTAAAGAACATTTCCAAATGTCCTTTCACAGATGCCACAGAAACAGTGATTTCAAACTGCTCAATCCAAAGAATGATGTAACGTTATGAGATGAATATAAACATCACAAAACAGGTGTACAGAAAGCACATCTCCGATTTTCGATGGTAGACATTTCCTTGCCTCACACAAGCCTCCAGGCGTCACTAAATATCCTTCACAGATTCTTCCAAGACAGAGTTTCGAAACTGGGCAACATAGAGTAAGCATTAACTCTGTGGAGTGAATGCACCTATCAGAGAACAGATTCTTAGAACGCTTCTTCCTCGATTTTATTGCAGTATATTTCTCCACTCGCCATAGTGCACAATGTGTTTGGAAATATCAAATTTTTGGTTTCACAGGAACAGAGTTAAAACACTGCCTTTTAGAAAAGAGGTATAACTCCTGAGTGGAATGCACACGTCACAAAGCAGTTTCTTGGAAATATTCTCTCCAGTTTCGGTCTGATCATATTTCCTTTTACAACTGTAGCCTCAAAGTGCTCCCGAATATCACTTGGTAGCTGTTCCTGCAAAAGGGTTTCCCGATGCTGTATGAGAAGAGAGGCATAACACTGTGATGGGAATGCACACGTCACCAAGCAGTTTCTGAGAAAACTTCGCTCCAGTTTTTGTCTGACTGTATTTCCTCTTTCACCATAGGCCCAAATGTCATCCCAAATATACCTTCGGATCCATCCACGAGGGAGTTTCAAGCTGCGTAATGTAAAGAAATCTTCATCTATGTGACATGAATAAACATAGAAAAAGCAGATTCACAGAATGCTTCTTTCCAGTTTTTACTTGAAGATATTTCCTTTTTACCAGAGTCCAGAATGTGCTCCTGAAGGTGCCTTCGTTGATCCGTCCATGACAGTCTCCAAGCAGTGTAATGAAAAGAAATCTTTATCTATGTGAGATGATTACACATATCACAGAGTAGTTTCCTAAAGCTTCTTTCCAGTTTTTACTTGAAGGTATTTCCTTTTTACCAGAGTCCAGAATGTGCTCCTGAAGGTGCCTTCGTTGATCCGTCCATGACAGTCTCCAAGCAGTGTAATGAAAAGAAATCTTTATCTATGTGAGATGATTACACATATCACAGAGTAGTTTCAGAAAGCTTCTTTCCAGTTGTTGTTTGAGGCTGTTCCTTTTCACCATCGGCATCAACATGCTCCCGAATATTCCATCAGATGCTAAACATATACCGGGCTAGAAACTGCTCAATTAAAAGAGAGACTTATCTGAGTGAGAGGAATTAAAACGAAACAGAGCAGTTCCACAGAAAGCTTCCTTCTGGATTTTACCTGAGGATATTTCTGTCTGCATATTCTAAGTGTCATTTACAAATGTCCTTCCTCAGATTCCACAAAACAGTGATTTCAAACTGCTCAATCCAAAGAATGATGTAACGTTATGAGATGAATATAAACATCACAAAACAGGTGTACAGAAAGCACATCTCCGATTTTCGATGGTAGACATTTCCTTGCCTCACACAAGCCTCCAGGCGTCACTAAATATCCTTCACAGATTCTTCCAAGACAGAGTTTCGAAACTGGGCAACATAGAGTAAGCATTAACTCTGTGGAGTGAATGCACCTATCAGAGAACAGATTCTTAGAACGCTTCTTCCTCGATTTTATTGCAGTATATTTCTCCACTCGCCATAGTGCACAATGTGTTTGGAAATATCAAATTTTTGGTTTCACAGGAACAGAGTTAAAACACTGCCTTTTAGAAAAGAGGTATAACTCCTGAGTGGAATGCACACGTCACAAAGCAGTTTCTTGGAAATATTCTCCAGTTTCGGTCTGATCATATTTCCTTTTACAACTGTAGCCTCAAAGTGCTCCCGAATATTCCATCAGATGCTAAACATATACCGGGCTAGAAACTGCTCAATTAAAAGAGAGACTTATCTGAGTGAGAGGAATTAAAACGAAACAGAGCAGTTCCACAGAAAGCTTCCTTCTGGATTTTACCTGAGGATATTTCTGTCTGCATATTCTAAGTGTCATTTACAAATGTCCTTCCTCAGATTCCACAAAACAGTGATTTCAAACTGCTCAATCCAAAGAATGATGTAACGTTATGAGATGAATATAAACATCACAAAACAGGTGTACAGAAAGCACATCTCCGATTTTCGATGGTAGACATTTCCTTGCCTCACACAAGCCTCCAGGCGTCACTAAATATCCTTCACAGATTCTTCCAAGACAGAGTTTCGAAACTGGGCAACATAGAGTAAGCATTAACTCTGTGGAGTGAATGCACCTATCAGAGAACAGATTCTTAGAACGCTTCTTCCTCGATTTTATTGCAGTATATTTCTCCACTCGCCATAGTGCACAATGTGTTTGGAAATATCAAATTTTTGGTTTCACAGGAACAGAGTTAAAACACTGCCTTTTAGAAAAGAGGTATAACTCCTGAGTGGAATGCACACGTCACAAAGCAGTTTCTTGGAAACTACTCTGTGATATGTGTAATCATCTCACATAGATGAAGCTTTCTTTACATTACAGCTTGAAACTGTCATGGACGGATCCGAAGGGATATTTGGGATCACATTCAGGCCTATGGTGAAATAGGAAATATAGTCAGATAAAACTGGAGAGAAGCTTTCTGTGAAACTGCTTTGTGTTAGATATATTTATTCATCTCACATAGATGAAGCTTTCTTTACATTACAGCTTGAAACTGTCATGGATGGATCCACAAAGGGATATTTGGGATCACATTCAGGCCTATGGTGAAAAGGAAATATCCTCAGACAAAACTGGAAAGAAGCTTTCTGAGAAACTGCTTGGTGATGTGTGCATTCCACTCAGGAGTTATAACTTTCTTCTCATAAGGCACAGTTTGAACACTGTTCCTGTAAAACCAAAAGAGTGATATTTGGAGCACATTGAAGACTATGGCAAAAGTGAAATGTCCAATAAAAACAGAAAGAAGCACTCAAGAAACTGCTCTCTGACATGTCCATTCTTTTCACAGGGTTAAAGCTTACTCTACATTTCCCAGTTTGAAAGTCTGTCTTTGAGGGTTCTGAAGGGATATTTGGGATCACATTCAGGCCTATGGTGAAAAGGAAATATCTTCAGATAAAACTGGAAAGAAGCTTTCTGTGAAACTGCTTTGTGATGTTTGTATTCATCTCATAGAGTTAAATCATTCTTTGGATTGAGCAGTTTGAAATCACTGTTTCTGTGGAATCTGAGAAAGGACATTTGGAAATGCTCTTAGAATATCCTGAAAAGAAATAACCTCAGAGAGAAACCAGAAGGAAGCTTTCTGTGAAACTGCTTTGTGATGTGCATTCCACTCAGGAGTTATAACTTTCTTCTCATAAGGCACAGTTTGAACACTGTTCCTGTAAAACCAAAAGAGTGATATTTGGAGCACATTGAAGACTATGGCAAAAGTGAAATGTCGTCCAATAAAAACAGAAAGAAGCTTTCTGAGAAACTGCTTGGTGATGTGCATTCCACTCACAGAAATATACCTTTCTTCTCATAAGGCACAGTTTGAACACTGTTCCTGTAAAACCAAAAGAGTGATATTCAGCACATTGAAGACTATGGCAAAAGTGAAATGTCGTCCAATAAAAACAGAAAGAAGCACTCAAGAAACTGCTCTCTGACATGTCCATTCTTTTCACAGGGTTAAAGCTTACTCTACATTTCCCAGTTTGAAAGTCTGTCTTTGAGGGTTCTGAAGGGATATTCTGGAGGGCTTTGAGGCTTATGGTGAAAAGGAAATATCCTCAGACAAAACTGGAAAGAAGCTTTCTGTGAAACTGCTTTGTGTTAGATATATTTATTCATCTCATAGAGTTAAATCATTCTTTGGATTGAGCAGTTTGAAATCACTGTTTCTGTGGAATCTGAGAAAGGACATTTGGAAATGCTCTTAGAATATCCTGAAAAGAAATAACCTCAGAGAGAAACCAGAAGGAAGCTTTCTGTGAAACTGCTTTGTGATGTGCATTCCACTCAGGAGTTATAACTTTCTTCTCATAAGGCACAGTTTGAACACTGTTCCTGTAAAACCAAAAGAGTGATATTTGGAGCACATTGAAGACTATGGCAAAAGTGAAATGTCGTCCAATAAAAACAGAAAGAAGCACTCAAGAAACTGCTCTCTGACATGTCCATTCTTTTCACAGGGTTAAAGCTTACTCTACATTTCCCAGTTTGAAAGTCTGTCTTTGAGGTTCTGTGAAGGATATTTGGGATCACATTCAGGCCTATGGTGAAATAGGAAATATAGTCAGATAAAACTGGATAGAAGCTTTCTGAGAAACTGCTTGGTGATGTGCATTCCACTCACAGAAATATACCTTTCTTCTCATAAGGCACAGTTTGAACACTGTTCCTGTAAAACCAAAAGAGTGATATTCAGCACATTGAAGACTATGGCAAAAGTGAAATGTCGTCCAATAAAAACAGAAAGAAGCACTCAAGAAACTGCTCTCTGACATGTCCATTCTTTTCACAGGGTTAAAGCTTACTCTACATTTCCCAGTTTGAAAGTCTGTCTTTGAAGAATCTGTGAAGGATAGTAAGTGGCACTGGAGGCCTGTGTGAGGCAAGGAAATGTCTTCCATCGAAAATTGGAGAGAAGCTTTCTGTGAAACTGCTTTGTGTTAGATATATTTATTCATCTCATAGAGTTAAATCATTCTTTGGATTGAGCAGTTTGAAATCACTGTTTCTGTGGAATCTGAGGAAGGACATTTGGGAACGATCCTTAGAATATGGAGAAAGAAATATCCTCAGGTAAAATCCAGAAGGAAGCTTTCTGTGAAACTGCTTTGTGTTAGATATATTTATTCATCTCACATAGATGAAGCTTTCTTTACATTACAGCTTGAAACTGTCATGGATGGATCCATGAAGGGATATTTGGGATCACATTCAGGCCTATGGTGAAATAGGAAATATAGTCAGATAAAACTGGAGAGAAGCTTTCTGTGAAACTGCTTTGTGTTAGATATATTTATTCATCTCACATAGATGAAGCTTTCTTTACATTACAGCTTGAAACTGTCATGGATGGATCCATGAAGGGATATTTGGGATCACATTCAGGCCTATGGTGAAAAGGAAATATCCTCAGACAAAACTGGAAAGAAGATTTCTGTGAAACTGCTTTGTGTTAGATATATTTATTCATCTCACATAGATGAAGCTTTCTTTACATTACAGCTTGAAACTGTCATGGATGGATCCATGAAGGGATATTTGGGATCACATTCAGGCCTATGGTGAAAGAGGAGATATCTTCAGATAAAACTGGAAAGAAGCTTTCTGTGAAACTGCTTTGTGTTAGATATATTTATTCATCTCATAGAGTTAAACCATTCTTTGGATTGAGCAGTTTGAAATCACTGTTTCTGTGGAATCTGAGGAAGGACATTTGGGAACGATCCTTAGAATATGGAGAAAGAAATATCCTCAGGTAAAATCCAGAAGGAAGCTTTCTGTGAAACTGCTTTGTGTTAGATATATTTATTCATCTCACATAGATGAAGCTTTCTTTACATTACGCAGTTTGAAACTCTGTCTTTGAAGAATCTGTGAAGGATATTTAGTGATGCCGGAGGCTTGTGGTGAGCAAGGAAATGTCTTCCATGAAACCTGCAGAGAAACGTTCTGAGCAACTGCTTTGTGATGTGTGTATTCATCTCATAGAGTTAAACCATTCTTTGGATTGAGCAGCTTGAAATCACTGTTTCTGTGGAATCTGAGGAAGGACATTTGGGAACGATCCTTAGAATATGGAGAAAGAAATATCCTCAGGTAAAATCCAGAAGGAAGCTTTCTGTGAAACTGCTTTGTGTTAGATATATTTATTCATCTCATAGAGTTAAATCATTCTTTGGATTGAGCAGTTTGAAATCACTGTTTCTGTGGAATCTGAGAAAGGACATTTGGAAACGCTCTTTAGAATATCCTGAAAAGAAATAACCTCAGAGAGAAACCAGAAGGAAGCTTTCTGTGAAACTGCTTTGTGACGTGTGCATTCCACTCACAGAAATATACCTTTCTTCTCATAGAGGATTCCGGAATCCTCGAGGAGAAGAAAGGTATATTTCTGTGAGTGGAATGCACACGTCACCAAGCAGTTTCTGAGAAAACTTCGCTCCAGTTTTTGTCTGACTGTATTTCCTCTTTCACCATAGGCCCAAATGTCATCCCAAATATACCTTCATGGATCCATCCACGAGGGAGTTTCAAGCTGCGTAATGTAAAGAAATCTTCATCTATGTGACATGAATAAACATAGAAAAAGCAGATTCACAGAATGCTTCTTTCCAGTTTTACTTGAAGATATTTCCTTTTTACCAGAGTCCAGAATGTGCTCCTGAAGGTGCCTTCGTTGATCCGTCCATGACAGTCTCCAAGCAGTGTAATGAAAAGAAATCTTTATCTATGTGAGATGAATAAATATGTCTAACAAAAGAAGTTTCACTGAAATTTTCTTTCCAGGTTTTGTCTGAAGATATTTCCTTTTCACCATCGGCATCAACATGCTCCCGAATATCACTTGGTAGCTGTTCCTGCAAAAGGGTTTCCCGATGCTGCATGAGAAGAGAGGCATAACACTGTGATGGGAATGCACACGTCACAAAGCAGTTTCTTGGAAATATTCTCTCCAGTTTCGGTCTGATCATATTTCCTTTTACAACTGTAGCCTCAAAGTGCTCCCGAATATTCCATCAGATGCTAAACATATACCGGGCTAGAAACTGCTCAATTAAAAGAGAGACTTATCTGAGTGAGAGGAATTAAAACGAAACAGAGCAGTTCCACAGAAAGCTTCCTTCTGGATTTTACCTGAGGATATTTCTGTCTGCATATTCTAAGTGTCATTTACAAATGTCCTTCCTCAGATTCCACAAAACAGTGATTTCAAACTGCTCAATCCAAAGAATGATGTAACGTTATGAGATGAATATAAACATCACAAAACAGGTGTACAGAAAGCACATCTCCGATTTTCGATGGTAGACATTTCCTTGCCTCACACAAGCCTCCAGGCGTCACTAAATATCCTTCACAGATTCTTCCAAGACAGAGTTTCGAAACTGGGCAACATAGAGTAAGCATTAACTCTGTGGAGTGAATGCACCTATCAGAGAACAGATTCTTAGAACGCTTCTTCCTCGATTTTATTGCAGTATATTTCTCCACTCGCCATAGTGCACAATGTGTTTGGAAATATCAAATTTTTGGTTTCACAGGAACAGAGTTAAAACACTGCCTTTTAGAAAAGAGGTATAACTCCTGAGTGGAATGCACACGTCACCAAGCAGTTTCTGAGAAAACTTCGCTCCAGTTTTTGTCTGACTGTATTTCCTCTTTCACCATAGGCCCAAATGTCATCCCAAATATACCTTCATGGATCCATCCACGAGGGAGTTTCAAGCTGCGTAATGTAAAGAAATCTTCATCTATGTGACATGAATAAACATAGAAAAAGCAGATTCACAGAATGCTTCTTTCCAGTTTTACTTGAAGATATTTCCTTTTACAACTGTAGCCTCAAAGTGCTCCCGAATATTCCATCAGATGCTAAACATATACCGGGCTAGGAAACTGCTCAATTAAAAGAGAGACTTATCTGAGTGAGAGGAATTAAAACGAAACAGAGCAGTTCCACAGAAAGCTTCCTTCTGGATTTTACCTGAGGATATTTCTGTCTGCATATTCTAAGTGTCATTTACAAATGTCCTTCCTCAGATTCCACAAAACAGTGATTTCAAACTGCTCAATCCAAAGAATGATGTAACGTTATGAGATGAATATAAACATCACAAAACAGGTGTACAGAAAGCACATCTCCGATTTTCGATGGTAGACATTTCCTTGCCTCACACAAGCCTCCAGGCGTCACTAAATATCCCTTCACAGATTCTTCCAAGACAGAGTTTCGAAACTGGGCAACATAGAGTAAGCATTAACTCTGTGGAGTGAATGCACCTATCAGAGAACAGATTCTTAGAACGCTTCTTCCTCGATTTTATTGCAGTATATTTCTCCACTCGCCATAGTGCACAATGTGTTTGGAAATATCAAATTTTTGGTTTCACAGGAACAGAGTTAAAACACTGCCTTTTAGAAAAGAGGTATAACTCCTGAGTGGAATGCACACGTCACAAAGCAGTTTCTTGGAAATATTCTCTCCAGTTTCGGTCTGATCATATTTCCTTTTACAACTGTAGCCTCAAAGTGCTCCCGAATATTCCATCAGATGCTAAACATATACCGGGCTAGGAAACTGCTCAATTAAAAGAGAGACTTATCTGAGTGAGAGGAATTAAAACGAAACAGAGCAGTTCCACAGAAAGCTTCCTTCTGGATTTTACCTGAGGATATTTCTGTCTGCATATTCTAAGTGTCATTTACAAATGTCCTTCCTCAGATTCCACAAAACAGTGATTTCAAACTGCTCAATCAAAAGAATGGTTTTCTCTAGGATATGAATACACACATCCCAAAGCAGTTGCTCAGAACGTTTCTCTGGAGGTTTCATCGGAAGACGTTTCCTCGATCACCACAAGCCTCCAGTCGCCACCTACTATCCCTTCCCACAACCCTCAAAGACCAACTTTCAAACCGGAAATTTAGAGTAAGCTTTAAACCTGTGAAAAGAATGGACATGTCAGAGAGCAGTTTCTTCAGCTGCTACTTTCTGTTTTTATTGACGACACATCACTTTTGCCATAGTCTTCAATGTGCTCTGAATATCACTCTTTTGGCTTTACAGGAGCAGCGTTCAAACTGTGCCTTTTGAAAAGAAAGTTTTAACTCCATGAGTGGAATGCACACATCACAAAGTAGTTTCTCAGAAAGCCTCTGTCCAGTTTTTATCTGAAGATACCTCCTCTTTCACCGTAGGCCTGAATGTGCTCGAATGTCCCTTCTGGAATCTCTGCATGACGGAGTTTCCAAAACGCATAAGATAATTAAAGTTTTAGCCATGTGAGATGAATAAATATGTCTAACAAAAGAAGTTTCACTGAAATTTTCTTTCCAGGTTTTGTCTGAAGATATTTCCTTTTCACCAAAGTCGCCGCTATACTCCCGAATATCTCTTCGTATGTTTTTCTCCAAAAGGATTCCGGAATCCTCGAGGAGAAGAAAGGTATATTTCTGTGAGTGGAATGCCCACATCACAAAGCAACTCCTCAGAAAGCTTCTTTCCATTTTCTATCTGAAGACGATTCCTTTTCATCGTAAGCCTCAAAGCCCTCCAGAGTATCCTTCGAGTCTAAACAAAAACATTGTTATGATGCAGCTCAATGAAAAGAGAAGCCTAAGTGTGCGAGTGAAATTCACATGACACAGAGCAGTTTCACAGAAAAATTCCTTCTGGTTTCTCTCTGAGATTATTTCTTTTCATGATATTCTAAAGAACATTTCCAAATGTCCTTTCACAGATGCCACAGAAACAGTGATTTCAAACTGCTCAATCCAAAGAATGATGTAACGTTATGAGATGAATATAAACATCACAAAACAGGTGTACAGAAAGCACATCTCCGATTTTCGATGGTAGACATTTCCTTGCCTCACACAAGCCTCCAGGCGTCACTAAATATCCTTCACAGATTCTTCCAAGACAGAGTTTCGAAACTGGGCAACATAGAGTAAGCATTAACTCTGTGGAGTGAATGCACCTATCAGAGAACAGATTCTTAGAACGCTTCTTCCTCGATTTTATTGCAGTATATTTCTCCACTCGCCATAGTGCACAATGTGTTTGGAAATATCAAATTTTGGTTTCACAGGAACAGAGTTAAAACACTGCCTTTTAGAAAAGAGGTATAACTCCTGAGTGGAATGCACACATCACAAAGTAGTTTCTCAGAAAGCCTCTGTCCAGTTTTTATCTGAAGATACCTCCTCTTTCACCGTAGGCCTGAATGTGCTCGAATGTCCCTTCTGGAATCTCTGCATGACGGAGTTTCCAAAACGCATAAGATAATTAAAGTTTTAGCCATGTGAGATGAATAAATATGTCTAACAAAAGAAGTTTCACTGAAATTTTCTTTCCAGGTTTTGTCTGAAGATATTTCCTTTTACAACTGTAGCCTCAAAGTGCTCCCGAATATCACTTGGTAGCTGTTCCTGCAAAAGGGTTTCCCGATGCTGCATGAGAAGAGAGGCATAACACTGTGATGGGAATGCACACGTCACAAAGCAGTTTCTTGGAAATATTCTCTCCAGTTTCGGTCTGATCATATTTCCTTTTACAACTGTAGCCTCAAAGTGCTCCCGAATATCACTTGGTAGCTGTTCCTGCAAAAGGGTTTCCCGATGCTGTATGAGAAGAGAGGCATAACACTGTGATGGGAATGCACACGTCACAAAGCAGTTTCTTGGAAATATTCTCTCCAGTTTCGGTCTGATCATATTTCCTTTTTACCAGAGTCCAGAATGTGCTCCTGAAGGTGCCTTCGTTGATCCGTCCATGACAGTCTCCAAGCAGTGTAATGAAAAGAAATCTTTATCTATGTGAGATGATTACACATATCACAGAGTAGTTTCCTAGAAAGCTTCTTTCCAGTTGTTGTTTGAGGCTGTTCCTTTTCACCATCGGCATCAACATGCTCCCGAATATTCCATCAGATGCTAAACATATACCGGGCTAGAAACTGCTCAATTAAAAGAGAGACTTATCTGAGTGAGAGGAATTAAAACGAAACAGAGCAGTTCCACAGAAAGCTTCCTTCTGGATTTTACCTGAGGATATTTCTGTCTGCATATTCTAAGTGTCATTTACAAATGTCCTTCCTCAGATTCCACAAAACAGTGATTTCAAACTGCTCAATCAAAAGAATGGTTTTCTCTAGGATATGAATACACACATCCCAAAGCAGTTGCTCAGAACGTTTCTCTGGAGGTTTCATCGGAAGACGTTTCCTCGATCACCACAAGCCTCCAGTCGCCACTTACTATCCCTTCCCACAACCCTCAAAGACCAACTTTCAAACCGGAAATTTAGAGTAAGCTTTAAACCTGTGAAAAGAATGGACATGTCAGAGAGCAGTTTCTTCAGCTGCTACTTTCTGTTTTTATTGGACGACACATCACTTTTGCCATAGTCTTCAATGTGCTCTGAATATCACTCTTTGGCTTTACAGGAGCAGCGTTCAAACTGTGCCTTTTGAAAAGAAAGTTTTAACTCCATGAGTGGAATGCACACATCACAAAGTAG
Organism: Colobus guereza; assembly: GCA_030247045.1. Taxonomy (NCBI): domain Eukaryota; kingdom Metazoa; phylum Chordata; class Mammalia; order Primates; family Cercopithecidae; genus Colobus; species Colobus guereza. The sequence continues at coordinate 16,558 of DAKLCV010001881.1, forward strand.
TTTCTCAGAAAGCTTCTTTCCAGTTTTTACTTGAAGATATTTCCTTTTACAACTGTAGCCTCAAAGTGCTCCCGAATATTCCATCAGATGCTAAACATATACCGGGCTAGGAAACTGCTCAATTAAAAGAGAGACTTATCTGAGTGAGAGGAATTAAAACGAAACAGAGCAGTTCCACAGAAAGCTTCCTTCTGGATTTTACCTGAGGATATTTCTGTCTGCATATTCTAAGTGTCATTTACAAATGTCCTTCCTCAGATTCCACAAAACAGTGATTTCAAACTGCTCAATCAAAAGAATGGTTTTCTCTAGGATATGAATACACACATCCCAAAGCAGTTGCTCAGAACGTTTCTCTGGAGGTTTCATCGGAAGACGTTTCCTCGATCACCACAAGCCTCCAGTCGCCACTTACTATCCCTTCCCACAACCCTCAAAGACCAACTTTCAAACCGGAAATTTAGAGTAAGCTTTAAGCCTGTGAAAAGAATGGACATGTCAGAGAGCAGTTTCTTCAGCTGCTACTTTCTGTTTTTATTGACGACACATCACTTTTGCCATAGTCTTCAATGTGCTCTGAATATCACTCTTTGGCTTTACAGGAGCAGCGTTCAAACTGTGCCTTTTGAAAAGAAAGTTTTAACTCCATGAGTGGAATGCACACGTCACCAAGCAGTTTCTGAGAAAACTTCGCTCCAGTTTTTGTCTGACTGTATTTCCTCTTTCACCATAGGCCCAAATGTCATCCCAAATATACCTTCATGGATCCATCCACGAGGGAGTTTCAGGAGCACATTCTGGACTATGGTGAAAAGGAAATATCTTCAGATAAAACTGGAAAGAAGCTTTCTGTGAAACTGCTTTGTGTTAGATATATTTATTCATCTCACATAGATGAAGCTTTCTTTACATTACGCAGCTTGAAACTCCTCGTGGATGGATCCAAGGATATTTGGGATCACATTCAGGCCTATGGTGAAATAGGAAATATAGTCAGATAAAACTGGAAAGAAGCTTTCTGAGAAACTGCTTGGTGATGTGTGCATTCCACTCAGGAGTTATAACTTTCTTCTCATAAGGCACAGTTTGAACACTGTTCCTGTAAAACCAAAAGAGTGATATTCAGAGCACATTGAAGACTATGGCAAAAGTGAAATGTCGTCCAATAAAAACAGAAAGAAGCACTCGAAGAAACTGCTCTCTGACATGTCCATTCTTTTCACAGGGTTAAAGCTTACTCTACATTTCCCAGTTTGAAACTCTGTCTTTGAAGAATCTGTGAAGGGATATTCTGGAGGGCTTTGAGGCTTATGGTGAGAAAGGAAACGTCTTCAGATAGAAACTGGAGAGAAGCTTTCTGAGAAACTACTTTGTGATGTATGCATTCCACTCAGGAGTTATAACTTTCTTCTCATAAGGCACAGTTTGAACACTGTTCCTGTAAAACCAAAAGAGTGATATTCAGAGCACATTGAAGACTATGGCAAAAGTGAAATGTCGTCCAATAAAAACAGAAAGAAGCTTTCTGTGAAACTGCTCTGTGTCACGTGAATTCCACTCACACAGTTAAGCTTCTCTTTTCTTTGAGCTGTATCATAACACTGTTTTTGTTTAGTCTGTGAAGGGATATTCTGGAGGGCTTTGAGGCTTATGGTGAGAAAGGAAACGTCTTCAGATAGAAACTGGAGAAGCTTTCTGAGGAGCTGCTTTGTGACGTGTGCATTCCACTCACAGAAATATACCTTTCTTCTCCTAGAGGATTCCGGAATCCTCGAGGAGAAGAAAGGTATATTTCTGTGAGTGGAATGCCCACATCACAAAGCAACTCCTCAGAAAGCTTCTTTCCAGTTTTTACTTGAAGATATTTCCTTTTACAACTGTAGCCTCAAAGTGCTCCCGAATATTCCATCAGATGCTAAACATATACCGGGCTAGAAACTGCTCAATTAAAAGAGAGACTTATCTGAGTGAGAGGAATTAAAACGAAACAGAGCAGTTCCACAGAAAGCTTCCTTCTGGATTTTACCTGAGGATATTTCTGTCTGCATATTCTAAGTGTCATTTACAAATGTCCTTCCTCAGATTCCACAAAACAGTGATTTCAAACTGCTCAATCCAAAGAATGATGTAACGTTATGAGATGAATATAAACATCACAAAACAGGTGTACAGAAAGCACATCTCCGATTTTCGATGGTAGACATTTCCTTGCCTCACACAAGCCTCCAGGCGTCACTAAATATCCTTCACAGATTCTTCCAAGACAGAGTTTCGAAACTGGGCAACATAGAGTAAGCATTAACTCTGTGGAGTGAATGCACCTATCAGAGAACAGATTCTTAGAACGCTTCTTCCTCGATTTTATTGCAGTATATTTCTCCACTCGCCATAGTGCACAATGTGTTTGGAAATATCAAATTTTTGGTTTCACAGGAACAGAGTTAAAACACTGCCTTTTAGAAAAGAGGTATAACTCCTGAGTGGAATGCACACATCACAAAGTAGTTTCTCAGAAAGCTTCTTTCCATTTTCTATCTGAAGACGATTCCTTTTCATCGTAAGCCTCAAAGCCCTCCAGAGTATCCTTCGAGTCTAAACAAAAACATTGTTATGATGCAGCTCAATGAAAAGAGAAGCCTAAGTGTGCGAGTGAAATTCACATGACACAGAGCAGTTTCACAGAAAAATTCCTTCTGGTTTCTCTCTGAGATTATTTCTTTTCATGATATTCTAAAGAACATTTCCAAATGTCCTTTCACAGATGCCACAGAAACAGTGATTTCAAACTGCTCAATCAAAAGAATGGTTTTCTCTAGGATATGAATACACACATCCCAAAGCAGTTGCTCAGAACGTTTCTCTGGAGGTTTCATCGGAAGACGTTTCCTCGATCACCACAAGCCTCCAGGCGTCACTAAATATCCTTCACAGATTCTTCCAAGACAGAGTTTCGAAACTGGGCAACATAGAGTAAGCATTAACTCTGTGGAGTGAATGCACCTATCAGAGAACAGATTCTTAGAACGCTTCTTCCTCGATTTTATTGCAGTATATTTCTCCACTCGCCATAGTGCACAATGTGTTTGGAAATATCAAATTTTTGGTTTCACAGGAACAGAGTTAAAACACTGCCTTTTAGAAAAGAGGTATAACTCCTGAGTGGAATGCACACATCACAAAGCAGTTTCTTGGAAATATTCTCTCCAGTTTCGGTCTGATCATATTTCCTTTTACAACTGTAGCCTCAAAGTGCTCCCGAATATTCCATCAGATGCTAAACATATACCGGGCTAGAAACTGCTCTCTGACATGTCCATTCTTTTCACAGGGTTAAAGCTTACTCTACATTTCCCAGTTTGAAACTCTGTCTTTGAAGAATCTGTGAAGGATATTTAGTGACGCCCAGAGGCTTGTGGTGAGCAAGGAAATGTCTTCCATCGAAAACTGGAGAAGCTTTCTGAGAAACTGCTTTGTGTTAGATATATTTATTCATCTCATAGAGTTAAACCATTCTTTGGATTGAGCAGCTTGAAATCACTGTTTTGTGGAATCTGAGGAAGGACATTTGGGAACGATCCTTAGAATATGGAGAAAGAAATATCCTCAGGTAAAATCCAGAAGGAAGCTTTCTGTGAAACTGCTTTGTGTTAGATATATTTATTCATCTCATAGAGTTAAATCATTCTTTGATTGAGCAGTTTGAAATCACTGTTTCTGTGGAATCTGAGGAAGGACATTTGGGAACGATCCTTAGAATATGGAGAAAGAAATATCCTCAGACAAAACTGGAAAGAAGCTTTCTGAGGAGCTGCTTTGTGACGTGTGCATTCCAGTCACAGTGTTATACCTCTCTTCTCATACAGCGTCAGGAAACCCTTTTGGAGAAACAGGTACCAAGTGATATTTGGGAGCATGTTGATGCCAATGGTGAAAAGGAAATAGCCTCAGACAAAACTGGAAAGAAGCTTTCTAGGAAACTACTCTGTGATATGTGTAATCATCTCACATAGATGAAGCTTTCTTTACATTACACAGCTTGAAACTGTCATGGACGGATCCACGAAGGATATTTGGGATCACATTCAGGCCTATGGTGAAAAGGAAATATCTTCAGATAAAACTGGAAAGAAGCTTTCTGTGAATCTGCTTTTGCTATGTTTATTCATCTCACATAGATGAAGCTTTCTTTACATTACACAGCTTGAAACTGTCATGGACGGATCCACGAAGGGATATTTGGGATCACATTCAGGCCTATGGTGAAATAGGAAATATAGTCAGATAAAACTGGAGAGAAGCTTTCTGAGAAACTGCTTGGTGATGTGTGCATTCCACTCAGGAGTTATAACTTTCTTCTCATAAGGCACAGTTTGAACACTGTTCCTGTAAAACCAAAAGAGTGATATTCAGAGCACATTGAAGACTATGGCAAAAGTGAAATGTCGTCCAATAAAAACAGAAAGAAGCACTCAAGAAACTGCTCTCTGACATGTCCATTCTTTTCACAGGGTTAAAGCTTACTCTACATTTCCCAGTTTGAAAGTCGGTCTTTGAGGGTTCTGTGAAGGGATAGTAAGTGGCAACTGGAAGCAAGGAAATGTCTTCCATCGAAAACTGGAGAGAAGCTTTCTGTGAAACTGCTTTGTGATGTTTGTATTCATCTCATAGAGTTAAACCATTCTTTGGATTGAGCAGTTTGAAATCACTGTTTTGTGGAATCTGAGAAGGACATTTGGAAACGCTCTTTAGAATATCCTGAAAAGAAATAACCTCAGAGAGAAACCAGAAGGAAGCTTTCTGTGAAACTGCTCTGTGTCACGTGAATTCTGCTCACACAGTTAAGCTTCTCTTTTCATTGAGCTGTATCATAACACTGTTTTTGTTTAGTCTGTGAAGGATATTTGGGATCACATTCAGGCCTATGGTGAAATAGGAAATATAGTCAGATAAAACTGGAGAAGCTTTCTGAGGAGCTGCTTTGTGATGTGCATTCCACTCAGGAGTTATAACTTTCTTCTCATAAGGCACAGTTTGAACACTGTTCCTGTGAAACCAAAAAGTGATATTTGGGAGCATGTTGATGCCAATGGTGAAAAGGAAATATCCTCAGACAAAACTGGAAAGAAGATTTCTGTGAAACTGCTTTGTGTTAGATATATTTATTCATCTCACATAGATGAAGCTTTCTTTACATTACACAGCTTGAAACTGTCATGGACGGATCCACGAAGGGATATTTGGGATCACATTCAGGCCTATGGTGAAATAGGAAATATAGTCAGATAAAACTGGATAGAAGCTTTCTGAGAAACTACTTTGTGATGTATGCATTCCACTCAGGAGTTATACCTCTTTTCTCACAAGGCAGTGTTTGAACACTGTTCCTGTGAAACCAAAAGTGATATTTTGGAGCATTGAGGACTATGGTGAATAGTGAAATATACTGAAATAAAATCGAGGAAGAAGCTTTCTGTGAAACTGCTCTCTGACATGTCCATTCTTTTCACAGGGTTAAAGCTTACTCTACATTTCCCAGTTTGAAACTCTGTCTTTGAAGAATCTGTGAAGGATATTTGGGATCACATTCAGGCCTATGGTGAAAGAGGAGATATCTTCAGATAAAACTGGAAAGAAGATTTCTGTGAAACTGCTTTGTGTTAGATATATTTATTCATCTCACATAGATGAAGCTTTCTTTACATTACACAGCTTGAAACTGTCATGGACGGATCCACGAAGGGATATTTGGGATCACATTCAGGCCTATGGTGAAATAGGAAATATAGTCAGATAAAACTGGAGAAGCTTTCTGAGAAACTGCTTTGTGATGTGCATTCCACTCAGGAGTTATAACTTTCTTCTCATAAGGCACAGTTTGAACACTGTTCCTGTAAAACCAAAAGAGTGATATTCAGAGCACATTGAAGACTATGGCAAAAGTGAAATGTCAATAAAAACAGAAAGAAGCACTCAAGAAACTGCTCTGACATGTCCATTCTTTTCACAGGGTTAAAGCTTACTCTACATTTCCCAGTTTGAAACTCTGTCTTTGAAGAATCTGTGAAGGATATTCTGTGTGAGAAAGGAAATGTCTTCCATCGAAAATTGGAGAGAAGCTTTCTGAGAAACTACTTTGTGATGTATGCATTCCACTCAGGAGTTATAACTTTCTTCTCATAAGGCACAGTTTGAACACTGTTCCTGTGAAACTGCTTTGTGACATGTGCATTCCACTCACAGAAATATACCTTTCTTCTCCTAGAGGATTCCGGAATCCTCGAGGAGAAGAAAGGTATATTTCTGTGAGTGGAATGCACACGTCACAAAGCAGTTTCTTGGAAATATTCTCTCCAGTTTCGGTCTGATCATATTTCCTTTTACAACTGTAGCCTCAAAGTGCTCCCGAATATTCCATCAGATGCTAAACATATACCGGGCTAGAAACTGCTCAATTAAAAGAGAGACTTATCTGAGTGAGAGGAATTAAAACGAAACAGAGCAGTTCCACAGAAAGCTTCCTTCTGGATTTTACCTGAGGATATTTCTGTCTGCATATTCTAAGTGTCATTTACAAATGTCCTTCCTCAGATTCCACAAAACAGTGATTTCAAACTGCTCAATCCAAAGAATGATGTAACGTTATGAGATGAATATAAACATCACAAAACAGGTGTACAGAAAGCACATCTCCGATTTTCGATGGTAGACATTTCCTTGCCTCACACAAGCCTCCAGGCGTCACTAAATATCCTTCACAGATTCTTCCAAGACAGAGTTTCGAAACTGGGCAACATAGAGTAAGCATTAACTCTGTGGAGTGAATGCACCTATCAGAGAACAGATTCTTAGAACGCTTCTTCCTCGATTTTATTGCAGTATATTTCTCCACTCGCCATAGTGCACAATGTGTTTGGAAATATCAAATTTTTGGTTTCACAGGAACAGAGTTAAAACACTGCCTTTTAGAAAAGAGGTATAACTCCTGAGTGGAATGCACACGTCACCAAGCAGTTTCTGAGAAACTGCTTTGTGACATGTGCATTCACTTCACAGAGTTAATGCTTACTCTATGTTGCCCAGTTTGAAACTCTGTCTTTGAAGAATCTGTGAAGGATATTTAGTGACACCCGGAGGCTTGTGGTGAGCAAGGAAATGTCTTCCATCGAAAACTGGAGAGAAGCTTTCTGAGAAACTGCTTTGTGTTAGATATATTTATTCATCTCATAGAGTTAAACCATTCTTTGGATTGAGCAGCTTGAAATCACTGTTTCTGTGGAATCTGAGAAAGGACATTTGGAAACGATCCTTAGAATATGGAGAAAGAAATATCCTCAGACAAAACTGGAAAGAAGCTTTCTGAGAAACTACTTTGTGATGTATGCATTCCACTCAGGAGTTATAACTTTCTTCTCATAAGGCACAGTTTGAACACTGTTCCTGTGAAACCAAAAGTGATATTTTGGAACGCATTGAGGACTATGGTGAATAGTGAAATATACTGAAATAAAATCGAGGAAGAAGCATTCCAAGAATCTGCTCTCTGATATGTGCATTCACTTCACAGAGTTAATGCTTACTCTATGTTGCCCAGTTTGAAACTCTGTCTTTGAAGAATCTGTGAAGGATATTTGGGATCACATTCAGGCCTATGGTGAAAGAGGAGATATCTTCAGATAAAACTGGAGAGAAGCTTTCTGAGAAACTGCTTTGTGTTAGATATATTTATTCATCTCATAGAGTTAAACCATTCTTTGGATTGAGCAGCTTGAAATCACTGTTTTGTGGAATCTGAGGAAGGACATTTGGGAACGATCCTTAGAATATGGAGAAAGAAATATCCTCAGGTAAAATCCAGAAGGAAGCTTTCTGTGAAACTGCTCTGTGTCATCTTAATTCCTCTCACACAGTTAAGCTTCTCTTTCATTGAGCTGTATCATAACACTGTTTTTGTTTAGTCTGCAAGGGATATTCAGGAGCACTTTGAGGCTATGGTGAAAAGGAAATATCTTCAGATAAAACTGGAGAGAAGCTTTCTGAGGAACTGCTTTGTGACGTGTGCATTCCAGTCACAGTGTTATACCTCTTTTCTCACAAGGCAGTGTTTGAACACTGTTCCTGTGAAACCAAAAGTGATATTCGGAGCATGTTGATGCTGATGGTGAAAAGGAAATATCTTCAGATAAAACTGGAGAGAAGCTTTCTGTGAAACTGCTTTGTGATGTGCATTCCACTCAGGAGTTATAACTTTCTTCTCATAAGGCACAGTTTGAACACTGTTCCTGTGAAACTGCTCTGTGATATGTGTAATCATCTCACATAGATAAAGCTTTCTTTACATTACACAGCTTGAAACTGTCATGGACGGATCCATGAAGGACATTTGGGAACGATCCTTAGAATATGGAGAAAGAAATATCCTCAGACAAAACTGGAAAGAAGCTTTCTGTGAAACTGCTTTGTGATGTGCATTCCACTCAGGAGTTATACCTCTTTCATTGAGCTGTATCATAACACTGTTTTTGTTTAGTCTGCAAGGGATATTCAGGAGCACTTTGAGGCTATGGTGAAAAGGAAATATCTTCAGATAAAACTGGAGAGAAGCTTTCTGAGGAGCTGCTTTGTGACGTGTGCATTCCACTCACAGAAATATACCTTTCTTCTCCTAGAGGATTCCGGAATCCTCGAGGAGAAGAAAGGTATATTTCTGTGAGTGGAATGCCCACATCACAAAGCAACTCCTCAGAAAGCTTCTTTCCAGTTGTTGTTTGAGGCTGTTCCTTTTCACCATCGGCATCAACATGCTCCCGAATATTCCATCAGATGCTAAACATATACCGGGCTAGAAACTGCTCAATTAAAAGAGAGACTTATCTGAGTGAGAGGAATTAAAACGAAACAGAGCAGTTCCACAGAAAGCTTCCTTCTGGATTTTACCTGAGGATATTTCTGTCTGCATATTCTAAGTGTCATTTACAAATGTCCTTCCTCAGATTCCACAAAACAGTGATTTCAAACTGCTCAATCCAAAGAATGATGTAACGTTATGAGATGAATATAAACATCACAAAACAGGTGTACAGAAAGCACATCTCCGATTTTCGATGGTAGACATTTCCTTGCCTCACACAAGCCTCCAGGCGTCACTAAATATCCCTTCACAGATTCTTCCAAGACAGAGTTTCGAAACTGGGCAACATAGAGTAAGCATTAACTCTGTGGAGTGAATGCACCTATCAGAGAACAGATTCTTAGAACGCTTCTTCCTCGATTTTATTGCAGTATATTTCTCCACTCGCCATAGTGCACAATGTGTTTGGAAATATCAAATTTTGGTTTCACAGGAACAGAGTTAAAACACTGCCTTTTAGAAAAGAGGTATAACTCCTGAGTGGAATGCACACATCACAAAGTAGTTTCTCAGAAAGCTTCTTTCCAGTTGTTGTTTGAGGCTGTTCCTTTTCACCATCGGCATCAACATGCTCCCGAATATTCCATCAGATGCTAAACATATACCGGGCTAGAAACTGCTCAATTAAAAGAGAGACTTATCTGAGTGAGAGGAATTAAAACGAAACAGAGCAGTTCCACAGAAAGCTTCCTTCTGGATTTTACCTGAGGATATTTCTGTCTGCATATTCTAAGTGTCATTTACAAATGTCCTTCCTCAGATTCCACAAAACAGTGATTTCAAACTGCTCAATCAAAAGAATGGTTTTCTCTAGGATATGAATACACACATCCCAAAGCAGTTGCTCAGAACGTTTCTCTGGAGGTTTCATCGGAAGACGTTTCCTCGATCACCACAAGCCTCCAGGCGTCACTAAATATCCCTTCACAGATTCTTCCAAGACAGAGTTTCGAAACTGGGCAACATAGAGTAAGCATTAACTCTGTGGAGTGAATGCACCTATCAGAGAACAGATTCTTAGAACGCTTCTTCCTCGATTTTATTGCAGTATATTTCTCCACTCGCCATAGTGCACAATGTGTTTGGAAATATCAAATTTTGGTTTCACAGGAACAGAGTTAAAACACTGCCTTTTAGAAAAGAGGTATAACTCCCTGAGTGGAATGCACACGTCACAAAGCAGTTTCTTGGAAATATTCTCTCCAGTTTCGGTCTGATCATATTTCCTTTTACAACTGTAGCCTCAAAGTGCTCCCGAATATCACTTGGTAGCTGTTCCTGCAAAAGGGTTTCCCGATGCTGTATGAGAAGAGAGGCATAACACTGTGATGGGAATGCACACGTCACAAAGCAGTTTCTTGGAAATATTCTCTCCAGTTTCGGTCTGATCATATTTCCTTTTACAACTGTAGCCTCAAAGTGCTCCCGAATATCACTTGGTAGCTGTTCCTGCAAAAGGGTTTCCCGATGCTGTATGAGAAGAGAGGCATAACACTGTGATGGGAATGCACACGTCACCAAGCAGTTTCTGAGAAACTGCTTTGTGACGTGTGCATTCCAGTCACAGTGTTATACCTCTCTTCTCATACAGTGTCGGGGAAACCCTTTTGGAGAAACAGGTACCAAGTGATATTCGGAGCATGTTGATGCTGATGGTGAAAAGGAAATAGCCTCAGACAAAACTGGAAAGAAGCTTTCTAGGAAACTACTCTGTGATATGTGTAATCATCTCACATAGATAAAGCTTTCTTTACATTACACAGCTTGAAACTGTCATGGACGGATCCAAAGGGACATTGGGAGCACATTCAGGCCTATGGTGAAAAGGAAATATCTTCAGATAAAACTGGAAAGAAGCTTTCTGTGAAACTGCTTTGTGTTAGATATATTTATTCATCTCACATAGATGAAGCTTTCTTTACATTACACAGCTTGAAACTGTCATGGACGGATCCACGAAGGATATTTGGGATCACATTCAGGCCTATGGTGAAAAGGAAATATCCTCAGGTAAAATCCAGAAGGAAGCTTTCTGTGAAACTGCTTTGTGTTAGATATATTTATTCATCTCATAGAGTTAAATCATTCTTTGGATTGAGCAGTTTGAAATCACTGTTTCTGTGGAATCTGAGAAAGGACATTTGGAAATGCTCTTTAGAATATCCTGAAAAGAAATAACCTCAGAGAGAAACCAGAAGGAAGCTTTCTGTGAAACTGCTTTGTGATGTGCATTCCACTCACAGTTAAGCTTACTCTACATTTCCCAGTTTGAAAGTCGGTCTTTGAGGGTTCTGCAAAGGGATAGTAAGTGGCAACCTGAGGCCTGTGTGAGGCAAGGAAATGTCTTCCATCGAAAATTGGAGAGAAGCTTTCTGTGCAACTCTTTTGTGATGTTTGTATTCATCTCATAGAGTTAAATCATTCTTTGGATTGAGCAGTTTGAAATCACTGTTTCTGTGGAATCTGAGAAAGGACATTTGGAAATGCTCTTTAGAATATCCTGAAAAGAAATAACCTCAGAGAGAAACCAGAAGGAAGCTTTCTGTGAAACTGCTCTGTGTCACGTGAATTCCACTCACACAGTTAAGCTTCTCTTTTCATTGAGCTGTATCATAACACTGTTTTTGTTTAGTCTGAAGGGATATTCAGGAGCACTTTGAGGCTATGGTGAAAAGGAAATATCTTCAGATAAAACTGGAAAGAAGCTTTCTGAGAAACTGCTTTGTGATGTGTGTATTCGTCTCATAGAGTTAAACCATTCTTTGGATTGAGCAGCTTGAAATCACTGTTTTGTGGAATCTGAGGAAGGACATTTGGGAACGATCCTTAGAATATGGAGAAAGAAATATCCTCAGGTAAAATCCAGAAGGAAGCTTTCTGTGAAACTGCTCTGTGTCATCTTAATTCCTCTCACTCAGTTAAGCTTCTCTTTTCATTGAGCAGTTTGAAATCACTGTTTTGTGGAATCTGAGGAAGGACATTTGGAAATGCTCTTTAGAATATCCTGAAAAGAAATAACCTCAGAGAGAAACCAGAAGGAAGCTTTCTGTGAAACTGCTTTGTGATGTGCATTCCAGTCACAGTGTTATACCTCTCTTCTCATACAGTGTCGGGGAAACCCTTTTGGAGAAACAGGTACCAAGTGATATTCGGGAGCATGTTGATGCTGATGGTGAAAAGGAAATAGCCTCAGACAAAACTGGAAAGAAGCTTTCTAGGAAACTACTCTGTGATATGTGTAATCATCTCACATAGATAAAGCTTTCTTTACATTACACAGCTTGAAACTGTCATGGACGGATCCACGAAGGATATTTGGGATCACATTCAGGCCTATGGTGAAAAGGAAATATCTTCAGATAAAACTGGAAAGAAGCTTTCTGAGAAACTGCTTTGTGTTAGATATATTTATTCATCTCACATAGATGAAGCTTTCTTTACATTACACAGCTTGAAACTGTCATGGACGGATCCACGAAGGATATTTGGGATCACATTCAGGCCTATGGTGAAATAGGAAATATAGTCAGATAAAACTGGAAAGAAGCTTTCTGAGAAACTGCTTGGTGATGTGCATTCCACTCAGGAGTTATACCTCTTTTCTCACAAGGCAGTGTTTGAACACTGTTCCTGTAAAACCAAAAGAGTGATATTCGAGCACATTGAAGACTATGGCAAAAGTGAAATGTCGTCAATAAAAACAGAAAGAAGCACTCGAAGAAACTGCTCTCTGACATGTCCATTCTTTTCACAGGGTTAAAGCTTACTCTACATTTCCCAGTTTGAAACTCTGTCTTTGAAGAATCTGTGAAGGGATATTCAGGAGCACTTTGAGGCTTATGGTGAGAAAGGAAACGTCTTCAGATAGAAACTGGAGAGAAGCTTTCTGAGAAACTGCTTTGTGATGTTTGTATTCATCTCATAGAGTTAAATCATTCTTTGGATTGAGCAGTTTGAAATCACTGTTTCTGTGGAATCTGAGAAAGGACATTTGGAAATGCTCTTTAGAATATCCTGAAAAGAAATAACCTCAGAGAGAAACCAGAAGGAAGCTTTCTGTGAAACTGCTCTGTGTCACGTGAATTCCACTCACACAGTTAAGCTTCTTTTCATTGAGCTGTATCATAACACTGTTTTTGTTTAGTCTGTGAAGGGATATTCAGGAGCACTTTGAGGCTATGGTGAAAAGGAAATATCTTCAGATAAAACTGGAAAGAAGCTTTCTGAGGAGCTGCTTTGTGATGTGCATTCCACTCACAGAAATATACCTTTCTTCTCCTAGAGGATTCCGGAATCCTCGAGGAGAAGAAAGGTATATTTCTGTGAGTGGAATGCCCACATCACAAAGCAACTCCTCAGAAAGCTTCTTTCCAGTTTTTACTTGAAGATATTTCCTTTTACAACTGTAGCCTCAAAGTGCTCCCGAATATTCCATCAGATGCTAAACATATACCGGGCTAGAAACTGCTCAATTAAAAGAGAGACTTATCTGAGTGAGAGGAATTAAAACGAAACAGAGCAGTTCCACAGAAAGCTTCCTTCTGGATTTTACCTGAGGATATTTCTGTCTGCATATTCTAAGTGTCATTTACAAATGTCCTTCCTCAGATTCCACAAAACAGTGATTTCAAACTGCTCAATCCAAAGAATGATGTAACGTTATGAGATGAATATAAACATCACAAAACAGGTGTACAGAAAGCACATCTCCGATTTTCGATGGTAGACATTTCCTTGCCTCACACAAGCCTCCAGGCGTCACTAAATATCCCTTCACAGATTCTTCCAAGACAGAGTTTCGAAACTGGGCAACATAGAGTAAGCATTAACTCTGTGGAGTGAATGCACCTATCAGAGAACAGATTCTTAGAACGCTTCTTCCTCGATTTTATTGCAGTATATTTCTCCACTCGCCATAGTGCACAATGTGTTTGGAAATATCAAATTTTTGGTTTCACAGGAACAGAGTTAAAACACTGCCTTTTAGAAAAGAGGTATAACTCCTGAGTGGAATGCACACATCACAAAGTAGTTTCTCAGAAAGCTTCTTTCCAGTTTTTACTTGAAGATATTTCCTTTTTACCAGAGTCCAGAATGTGCTCCTGAAGGTGCCTTCGTTGATCCGTCCATGACAGTCTCCAAGCAGTGTAATGAAAAGAAATCTTTATCTATGTGAGATGATTACACATATCACAGAGTAGTTTCCTAGAAAGCTTCTTTCCATTTTCTATCTGAAGACGATTCCTTTTCTCATAGAGTTAAACCATTCTTTGGATTGAGCAGCTTGAAATCACTGTTTTGTGGAATCTGAGGAAGGACATTTGGGAACGATCCTTAGAATATGGAGAAAGAAATATCCTCAGGTAAAATCCAGAAGGAAGCTTTCTGTGAAACTGCTCTGTGTCATCTTAATTCTTCATTCAGATAAAACTCTCTTTTCATTGAGCAGTTTTCTAGCCCTGTGTATGTTTAGCATGTGATGGGATATTCAGCACTTTGAGGCTAACGGTGAAAAGGAAATATCTTCAGATAAAACTGGAAAGAAGCTTTCTGTGAAACTGCTTTGTGTTAGATATATTTATTCATCTCATAGAGTTAAACCATTCTTTGGATTGAGCAGCTTGAAATCACTGTTTCTGTGGAATCTGAGGAAGGACATTTGGGAACGATCCTTAGAATATGGAGAAAGAAATATCCTCAGGTAAAATCCAGAAGGAAGCTTTCTGAAACTACTCTGTGATATGTGTAATCATCTCACATAGATAAAGCTTTCTTTACATTACACAGCTTGAAACTGTCATGGACGGATCCATGAAGGGACCTTTGGGAGCACATTCAGGCCTATGGTGAAATAGGAAATATAGTCAGATAAAACTGGAAAGAAGCTTTCTGTGAAACTGCTTTGTGTTAGATATATTTATTCATCTCATAGAGTTAAACCATTCTTTGGATTGAGCAGCTTGAAATCACTGTTTTGTGGAATCTGAGGAAGGACATTTGGGAACGATCCTTAGAATATGGAGAAAGAAATATCCTCAGACAAAAACTGGAAAGAAGCTTTCTGAGAAACTACTTTGTGATGTATGCATTCCACTCAGGAGTTATACCTCTTTTCTCACAAGGCAGTGTTTGAACACTGTTCCTGTGAAACCAAAAGTGATATTTCAGAGCATTGAGGACTATGGTGAAAAGGAAATATCCTCAGGTAAAATCCAGAAGGAAGCTTTCTGTGAAACTGCTTTGTGTTAGATATATTTATTCATCTCATAGAGTTAAATCATTCTTTGGATTGAGCAGTTTGAAATCACTGTTTTGTGGAATCTGAGGAAGGACATTTGGGAACGATCCTTAGAATATGGAGAAAGAAATATCCTCAGACAAAAACTGGAAAGAAGCTTTCTGAGAAACTACTTTGTGATGTTTGTATTCATCTCATAGAGTTAAATCATTCTTTGGATTGAGCAGTTTGAAATCACTGTTTCTGTGGAATCTGAGAAAGGACATTTGGAAACGCTCTTAGAATATCCTGAAAAGAAATAACCTCAGAGAGAAACCAGAAGGAAGCTTTCTGTGAAACTGCTTTGTGTTAGATATATTTATTCATCTCATAGAGTTAAACCATTCTTTGGATTGAGCAGTTTGAAATCACTGTTTTGTGGAATCTGAGGAAGGACATTTGGGAACGATCCTTAGAATATGGAGAAAGAAATATCCTCAGGTAAAATCCAGAAGGAAGCTTTCTGTGAAACTGCTTTGTGTTAGATATATTTATTCATCTCATAGAGTTAAATCATTCTTTGGATTGAGCAGCTTGAAATCACTGTTTTGTGGAATCTGAGGAAGGACATTTGGGAACGATCCTTAGAATATGGAGAAAGAAATATCCTCAGACAAAAACTGGAAAGAAGATTTCTGTGAAACTGCTTTGTGTTAGATATATTTATTCATCTCATAGAGTTAAATCATTCTTTGGATTGAGCAGCTTGAAATCACTGTTTTGTGGAATCTGAGGAAGGACATTTGGGAACGATCCTTAGAATATGGAGAAAGAAATATCCTCAGGTAAAATCCAGAAGGAAGCTTTCTGTGAAACTGCTTTGTGATGTGCATTCCACTCAGGAGTTATACCTCTTTTCTCACAAGGCAGTGTTTGAACACTGTTCCTGTGAAACCAAAAGTGATATTTCAAACTGCTCAATCAAAGAATGATTTAACTCTATGAGATGAATAAACATAGAAAAAGCAGATTCACAGAAAGCTTCTCTCCAGTTTCGGTCTGAACATATTTCCTTTTCACCATAGTCCAGAATGTGCTCCTGAAGGTGCCTTCGTTGATCCGTCCATGACAGTTTCAAGCTGCGTAATGTAAAGAAAGCTTTATCTATGTGAGATGAATAAACATAGAAAAAGCAGATTCACAGAAAGCTTCTCTCCAGTTTCTCAGAAAGCTTCTATCCAGTTTTTATCTGAAGATATCTCCTCTTTCACCGTAGGCCTGAATGTGCTCCTGAAGGTGCCTTCGTTGATCCGTCCATGACAGTTTCAAGCTGTAATGTAAAGAAAGCTTTATCTATGTGAGATGAATAAATATATCTAACACAAAGCAGTTTCACAGAAATCTTCTTTCCAGTTTTGTCTGAGGCTATTTCCTTTTCACCATCGGCATCAACATGCTCCGAATATCACTTGGTACCTGTTTCTCCAAAAGGGATTCCGGAATCCTCTAGGAGAAGAAAGGTATATTTCTGTGAGTGGAATGCACATCACAAAGCAGCTCCTCAGAAAGCTTCTCTCCAGTTTCTATCTGAAGACGTTTCCTTTCTCACCGTAAGCCTCAAAGCCCTCCAGAATATCCCTTCACAGACTAAACAAAACAGTGTTATGATACAGCTCAATGAAAAGAAGCTTAACTGTGTGAGTGGAATGCACACGTCACAAAGCAGTTTCTCAGAAAGCTTCCTTCTGGTTTCTCTCTGAGGTTATTTATTTTCAGGATATTCTAAGAGCGTTTCCAAATGTCCTTTCTCAGATTCCACAGAAACAGTGATTTCAAACTGCTCAATCAAAGAATGATTTAACTCTATGAGATGAATACAAACATCACAAAAGAGTTGCACAGAAAGCTTCTCTCCAATTTTCGATGGAAGACATTTCCTTGCCTCACACAAGCCTCCAGTCGCCACTTACTATCCCTTCGCACAACCCTCAAAGACCGACTTTCAAACTGGGAAATGTAGAGTAAGCTTTAACCCTGTGAAAAGAATGGACATGTCAGAGAGCAGTTTCTTCGAGTGCTTCTTTCTGTTTTTATTGGACGACATTTCACTTTTGCCATAGTCTTCAATGTGCTCTGAATATCACTCTTTTGGTTTTACAGGAACAGTGTTCAAACTGTGCCTTATGAGAAGAAAGTTATAACTCCCTGAGTGGAATGCACACATCACAAAGCAGTTTCTCAGAAAGCTTCTCTCCAGTTTTATCTGACTATATTTCCTATTTCACCATAGGCCTGAATGTGCTCCCAAATGTCCTTCCTCAGATTCCACAAAACAGTGATTTCAAGCTGCTCAATCAAAGAATGGTTTAACTCTATGAGATGAATAAACATAGCAAAAGCAGATTCACAGAAAGCTTCTTTCCAGTTTTATCTGAAGATATTTCCTTTTTCACCATAGTCCAGAATGTGCTCCGGAAGGTCCCTTCGTTGATCCGTCCATGACAGTTTTCAAGCTGCATAATATAAAGAAAACTTTATCTATGTGAGATGATTACACATATCACAGAGTAGTTTCCTAGAAAGCTTCTTTCCAGTTTTTTCTGAGGCTATTTCCCTTTTCACCATCAGCATCAACATGCTCCTGAATGTCACTTGGTACCTGTTTCTCCAAAAGTGTTTCCCCATGCTGTATGAGAAGAGAGGTATAACACTGACTGGAATGCACATATCACAAAGCAGTTCCTCAGAAAGCTTCTCTCCAGTTTCGGTCTGAACATATTTCCTTTTCACCATTAGCCTCAAAGTGCTCCGAATATCCCATCACACGCTAAACATACACAGGGCTAGAAAACTGCTCAATGAAAAGAGAGGTTTAACTGTGTGAGTGGAATTCACGTGACACAGAGCAGTTTCACAGAAAGCTTCCTTCTGGATTTTACCTGAGGATATTTCTTTCTCCATATTCTAAGGATCGTTCCCAAATGTCCTTCCTCAGATTCCACAAAACAGTGATTTCAAGCTGCTCAATCAAAGAATGGTTTAACTCTATGAGATGAATACAAACATCACAAAAGAGTTGCACAGAAAGCTTCTCTCCAGTTTCTATCTGAAGACGTTTCCTTTCTCACCATAAGCCTCAAAGCCCTCCAGAATATCCTTCACAGATTCTTCAAAGACAGAGTTTCGAAACTGGGCAACATAGAGTAAGCATTAACTCTGTGAAGTGAATGCACATATCAGAGAGCAGATTCTTGGAACTTCTTCCTCGATTTTATTTCAGTATATTTCACTATTCGCCATAGTCCTCAATGCTCAAATATCACTTTTGGTTTCACAGGAACAGTGTTCAAACACTGCCTTGTGAGAAAAGAGGTATAACTCCTGAGTGGAATGCATACATCACAAAGTAGTTTCTCAGAAAGCTTCTATCCAGTTTTATCTGAAGATATCTCCTCTTTCACCGTAGGCCTGAATGTGCTCCCAAATGTCCTTCCTCAGATTCCACAGAAACAGTGATTTCAAACTGCTCAATCAAAGAATGATTTAACTCTATGAGATGAATAAATATATCTAACACAAAGCAGTTTCACAGAAATCTTCTTTCCAGTTTTGTCTGAGGATATTTCCTTTTCACCATCAGCATCAAAGTGCTCCGAATATCACTTGGTACCTGTTTCTCCAAAAGGATTCCGGAATCCTCTAGGAGAAGAAAGGTATATTTCTGTGAGTGGAATGCACACATCACAAAGCAGCTCCTCAAGCTTCTCTCCAGTTTCTATCTGAAGACGTTTCCTTTCTCACCATAAGCCTCAAAGTGCTCCTGAATATCCTTCACAGACTAAACAAAACAGTGTTATGATACAGCTCAATGAAAAGAAGCTTAACTGTGTGAGAATTCACGTGACACAGAGCAGTTTCACAGAAAGCTTCCTTCTGGTTTCTCTCTGAGGTTATTTCTTTTCAGGATATTCTAAAGAGCGTTTCCAAATGTCCTTTCTCAGATTCCACAGAAACAGTGATTTCAAACTGCTCAATCCAAAGAATGATTTAACTCTATGAGATGAATACAAACATCACAAAGAGTTGTGCAGAAAGCTTCTCTCCAATTTTCGATGGAAGACATTTCCTTGCCTCACACAGGCCTCTGGTTGCCACTTACTATCCCTTCAGAACCCTCAAAGACCGACTTTCAAACTGGGAAATGTAGAGTAAGCTTTAACCCTGTGAAAAGAATGGACATGTCAGAGCAGTTTCTTCAGTGCTTCTTTCTGTTTTTATTGGACGACATTTCACTTTTGCCATAGTCTTCAATGTGCTCTGAATATCACTCTTTTGGTTTTACAGGAACAGTGTTCAAACTGTGCCTTATGAGAAGAAAGTTATAACTCCTGAGTGGAATGCACATCACAAAGCAGTTCCTCAGAAAGCTTCTCTCCAGTTTTATCTGACTATATTTCCTATTTCACCATAGGCCTGAATGTGATCCCAAATATCCTTCATGGATCCATCCACGAGGAGTTTCAAGCTGTGTAATGTAAAGAAAGCTTCATCTATGTGAGATGAATAAACATAGCAAAAGCAGATTCACAGAAAGCTTCTTTCCAGTTTTATCTGAAGATATTTCCTTTTCACCATAGTCCAGAATGTGCTCCCAAATGTCCTTCCTCAGATTCCACAAAACAGTGATTTCAAGCTGCTCAATCAAAGAATGATTTAACTCTATGAGATGAATAAATATATCTAACACAAAGCAGTTTCACAGAAAGCTTCTTTCCAGTTTTGTCTGAGGCTATTTCCTTTTCACCATCAGCATCAACATGCTCCGAATATCACTTGGTACCTGTTTCTCCAAAAGGGTTTCCCTGATGCTGTATGAGAAGAGAGGTATAACACTGTGACTGGAATGCACATCACAAAGCAGTTCCTCAAGCTTCTCTCCAGTTTCAGTCTGAACATATTTCCTTTTCACCATTAGCCTCAAAGTGCTCCGAATATCCCATCACACGCTAAACATACACAGGGTTAGAAAACTGCTCAATGAAAAGAGAGGCTTATCTGAGTGAGAGGAATTAAGACACAGAGCAGTTTCAGAAAGCTTCCTTCTGGATTTTACCTGAGGATATTTCTTTCTCCATATTCTAAGGATCGTTCCCAAATGTCCTTCCTCAGATTCCACAAAAACAGTGATTTCAAGCTGCTCAATCCAAAGAATGGTTTAACTCTATGAGACGAATACACACATCACAAAGCAGTTGCTCAGAACGTTTCTCTGCAGGTTTCATCGGAAGACGTTTCCTTTCTCACCATAAGCCTCAAAGCCTCCAGAATATCCTTCACAGATTCTTCAAAGACAGAGTTTCGAAACTGGGCAACATAGAGTAAGCATTAACTCTGTGAAGTGAATGCACATATCAGAGAGCAGATTCTTGGAACTTCTTCCTCGATTTTATTTCAGTATATTTCACTATTGCCATAGTCCTCAATGCTCTGAATATCACTTTTTGGTTTCACAGGAACAGTGTTCAAACACTGCCTTGTGAGAAAAGAGGTATAACTCCTGAGTGGAATGCATACATCACAAAGTAGTTTCTCAGAAAGCTTCTATCCAGTTTTATCTGAAGATATCTCCTCTTTCACCATAGGCCTGAATGTGATCCCAAATATCCTTCACAGATTCTTCAAAGACAGAGTTTCAAACTGTAATATAATTAAAGTTTTAACTATGAGATGAATAAATATATCTAACACAAAGCAGTTTCACAGAAATCTTCTTTCCAGTTTTGTCTGAGGATATTTCCTTTTCACCATAGTCATCACCATGCTCCCGAATATCTCTTGGTAGCTTTTTCTCCAAAAGGGATTCCGGAATCCTCTAGGAGAAGAAAGGTATATTTCTGTGAGTGGAATGCACATCACAAAGCAGCTCCTCAGAAAGCTTCTCTCCAGTTTCTATCTGAAGACGTTTCCTTTCTCACTGTAAGCCTCAAAGCCTCCAGAATATCCCTTCAGACTAAACAAAACAGTGTTATGATACAGCTCAATGAAAAGAGAAGCTTAACTGTGTGAGTGGAATTCACGTGACACAGAGCAGTTTCACAGAAAGCTTCCTTCTGGTTTCTCTCTGAGGTTATTTCTTTTTCAGGATATTCTAAAGAGCGTTTCCAAATGTCCTTTCTCAGATTCCACAGAAACAGTGATTTCAAACTGCTCAATCAAAGAATGGTTTAACTCTATGAGATGAATACAAACATCACAAAGAGTTGCACAGAAAGCTTCTCTCCAATTTTCGATGGAAGACATTTCCTTGCCTCACACAGGCCTCTGGTCACTTACTATCCCTTCACAGAACCCTCAAAGACCGACTTTCAAACTGGGAAATGTAGAGTAAGCTTTAACCCTGTGAAAAGAATGGACATGTCAGAGCAGTTTCTTCAGTGCTTCTTTCTGTTTTTATTGGACATTTCACTTTTGCCATAGTCTTCAATGTGCTCGAATATCACTCTTTTGGTTTTACAGGAACAGTGTTCAAACTGTGCCTTATGAGAAGAAAGTTATAAATCCCTGAGTGGAATGCACACATCACCAAGCAGTTTCTCAGAAAGCTTCTCTCCAGTTTTATCTGACTATATTTCCTATTTCACCATAGGCCCAAATGTGATCCCAAATATCCTTCGGATCCATCCACGAGGAGTTTCAAGCTGCATAATGTAAAGCTTCATCTATGTGAGATGAATAAACATAGCAAAAAGCAGATTCAGAAAGCTTCTTTCCAGTTTTATCTGAAGATATTTCCTTTTCACCATAGTCCAGAATGTGCTCCGAAGGTCCCTTCATGGATCCGTCCATGACAGTTTCAAGCTGTGTAATGTAAAGAAAGCTTTATCTATGAGATGATTACACATATCACAGAGTAGTTTCCTAGAAAGCTTCTTTCCAGTTTTGTCTGAGGGTACTTTCCTTTTCACCATCGGCATCAACATGCTCCCGAATATCACTTGGTACCTGTTTCTCCAAAAGGGTTTCCGACGCTGTATGAGAAGAGGTATAACACTGTGACTGGAATGCACACATCACAAAGCAGTTTCTCAGAAAGCTTCTCCAGTTTCGGTCTGAACATATTTCCTTTTCACCATAGCCTCAAAATGCTCCGAATATCCCATCACATGCTAAACATACACAGGGTTAGAAAACTGCTCAATGAAAAGAGAGGCTTAACTGAGTGAGAGGAA
The DNA here is from genome assembly GCA_030247045.1 of Colobus guereza. Lineage (NCBI taxonomy): Eukaryota > Metazoa > Chordata > Mammalia > Primates > Cercopithecidae > Colobus > Colobus guereza. The sequence continues at coordinate 38,912 of DAKLCV010001881.1, forward strand.
TTAAGATGACACAGAGCAGTTTCACAGAAAGCTTCCTTCTGGATTTTACCTGAGGATATTTCTTTCTCCATATTCTAAGGATCATTCCCAAATGTCCTTCCTCAGATTCCACAAAAACAGTGATTTCAAGCTGCTCAATCCAAAGAATGGTTTAACTCTATGAGATGAATACAAACATCACAAAGCAGTTGCTCAGAACGTTTCTCTGCAGGTTTCATGGAAGACATTTCCTTTTCACCATAGCCTCAAAGTGCTCCTGAATATCCTTCACAGATTCTTCAAAGACAGAGTTTTGAAACTGGGCAACATAGAGTAAGCATTAACTCTGTGAAGTGAATGCACATATCAGAGCAGATTCTTGGAAGCTTCTTCCTCGATTTTATTTCAGTATATTTCACTATTCGCCATAGTCCTCAATGCTCCAAATATCACTTTTTGGTTTCACAGGAACAGTGTTCAAACACTGCCTTGTGAGAAAAGAGGTATAACTCCTGAGTGGAATGCATACATCACAAAGTAGTTTCTCAGAAAGCTTCTATCCAGTTTTATCTGAAGATATCTCCTCTTTCACCATAGGCCTGAATGTGCTCCCAAATATCCTTCACAGATTCTTCAAAGACAGAGTTTCAAACTGCTCAATCAAAGAATGGTTTAACTCTATGAGATGAATAAATATATCTAACACAAAGCAGTTTCACAGAAATCTTCTTTCCAGTTTTGTCTGAGGATATTTCCTTTTCACCATCGGCATCAACATGCTCCCGAATATCACTTGGTACCTGTTTCTCCAAAAGGGATTCTGGAATCCTCTAGGAGAAGAAAGGTATATTTCTGTGAGTGGAATGCACATGTCACAAAGCAGTTTCTCAGAAAGCTTCTTCCAGTTTTATCTGAGGATATTTCTTTCTCCATATTCTAAGGATCATTCCCAAATGTCCTTCCTCAGATTCCACAAAACAGTGATTTCAAGCTGCTCAATCAAAGAATGGTTTAACTCTATGAGATGAATACACATCACAAAGCAGTTTCAGAAAGCTTCTTTCAGTTTTATCTGAGGATATTTCTTTCTCCATATTCTAAGGATCATTCCCAAATGTCCTTCCTCAGATTCCACAGAAACAGTGATTTCAAACTGCTCAATCCAAAGAATGATTTAACTCTATGAGATGAATACACATCACAAAGCAGTTTCAGAAAGCTTCTCCAGTTTTATCTGAAGATATTTCCTTTTCACCATAGCCTCAAAGTGCTCCTGAATATCCTTCACAGACTAAACAAAAACAGTGATTTCAAACTGCTCAATCCAAAGAATGATTTAACTCTATGAGATGAATACACATCACAAAGCAGTTTCACAGAAAGCTTCTTCCAGTTTTATCTGAGGATATTTCTTTCTCCATATTCTAAGGATCATTCCCAAATGTCCTTTCTCAGATTCCACAAAACAGTGATTTCAAACTGCTCAATCAAAGAATGGTTTAACTCTATGAGATGAATACACATCACAAAGCAGTTTCAGAAAGCTTCTCCAGTTTTATCTGAAGATATTTCCTTTTCACCATAGGCCTGAATGTGATCCCAAATATCCTTCACAGATTCTTCAAAGACAGAGTTTCAAACTGGGCAACATAGAGTAAGCATTAACTCTGTGAAGTGAATGCACATATCAGAGCAGTTTCTGAAAGCTTCTTTCAGTTTTATCTGACTATATTTCCTTTTCACCATAGTCTTCAATGTGCTCCGAATATCACTCTTTTGGTTTCACAGGAACAGTGTTCAAACACTGCCTTGTGAGAAAAGAGGTATAACTCCTGAGTGGAATGCACACATCACAAAGCAGTTCTCAGAAAGCTTCTCTCCAGTTTTATCTGAGGATATTTCCTTTTCACCATAGGCCTGAATGTGCTCCCAAATATCACTTTTTGGTTTCACAGGAACAGTGTTCAAACTGTGTAATGTAAAGAAAGCTTCATCTATGTGAGATGAATAAACATAGCAAAAAGCAGATTCACAGAAAGCTTCTTCCAGTTTTATCTGAAGATATTTCCTTTTCACCATAGGCCTGAATGTGCTCCCAAATATCCTTCACAGATTCTTCAAAGACAGAGTTTCAAACTGCTCAATCAAAGAATGATTTAACTCTATGAGATGAATACACATCACAAAGCAGTTTCTCAGAAAGCTTCTTTCAGTTTTATCTGAGATATTTCCTTTTCACCATCGGCATCAACATGCTCCGAATATCACTTGGTACCTGTTTCTCCAAAAGGGTTTCCTGCTGTATGAGAAGAGAGGTATAACACTGTGACTGGAATGCACACGTCACAAAGCAGTTCCTCAGAAAGCTTCTCCAGTTTTATCTGAAGATATTTCCTTTTCACCATAGGCCTGAATGTGCTCCGAATATCCCATCACATGCTAAACATACACAGGGTTAGAAACTGCTCAATGAAAAGAAGCTTAACTGTGTGAGTGGAATTCACGTGACACAGAGCAGTTTCTGAAAGCTTCCTTCTGGATTTTACCTGAGGATATTTCTTTCTCCATATTCTAAGGATCGTTCCCAAATGTCCTTCCTCAGATTCCACAAAACAGTGATTTCAACTGCTCAATCAAAGAATGGTTTAACTCTGAGATGAATACAAACATCACAAAGCAGTTCTCAGAAAGCTTCTCCAGTTTCTATCTGAAGACGTTTCCTTTCTCACCATAAGCCTCAAAGCCCTCCAGAATATCCTTCACAGATTCTTCAAAGACAGAGTTTCAAACTGGGCAACATAGAGTAAGCATTAACTCTGTGAAGTGAATGCACATATCAGAGAGCAGATTCTTGGAACGCTTCTTCCTCGATTTTATTTCAGTATATTTCACTATTCGCCATAGTCCTCAATGCTCCAAATATCACTTTTTGGTTTCACAGGAACAGTGTTCAAACACTGCCTTGTGAGAAAAGAGGTATAACTCCTGAGTGGAATGCATACATCACAAAGTAGTTTCTCAGAAAGCTTCTCCAGTTTTATCTGAAGATATCTCCTCTTTCACCATAGGCCTGAATGTGCTCCCAAATATCCTTCACAGATTCTTCAAAGACAGAGTTTCAAACTGTAATATAATTAAAGTTTTAACTATGCGAGATGAATAAATATATCTAACACAAAGCAGTTTCACAGAAATCTTCTTTCCAGTTTTGTCTGAGGATATTTCCTTTTCACCATAGTCTTCAATGTGCTCCGAATATCACTTGGTACCTGTTTCTCCAAAAGGGTTCAATCCTCTAGGAGAGAAAGGTATATTTCTGTGAGTGGAATGCACACATCACAAAGCAGCTCCTCAGAAAGCTTCTCCAGTTTCTATCTGAAGACGTTTCCTTTCTCACCATAAGCCTCAAAGCCCTCCAGAATATCCTTCACAGACTAAACAAAAACAGTGTTATGATACAGCTCAATGAAAAGAAGCTTAACTGTGTGAGTGGAATTCACGTGACACAGAGCAGTTTCACAGAAAGCTTCCTTCTGGTTTCTCTCTGAGGTTATTTCTTTTCAGGATATTCTAAGAGCGTTTCCAAATGTCCTTTCAGATTCCACAGAAACAGTGATTTCAAACTGCTCAATCAAAGAATGATTTAACTCTGAGATGAATACAAACATCACAAAGCAGTTCTCAGAAAGCTTCTCTCCAGTTTTATCTGAAGATATTTCCTTTTCACCATAGGCCTGAATGTGCTCCCAAATATCCTTCACAGAACCCTCAAAGACCGACTTTCAAACTGGGAAATGTAGAGTAAGCTTTAACCTGTGAAAAGAATGGACATGTCAGAGAGCAGTTTCTTGAGTGCTTCTTTCTGTTTTTATTGGACGACATTTCACTTTTGCCATAGTCTTCAATGTGCTCCGAATATCACTCTTTTGGTTTACAGGAACAGTGTTCAAACTGTGCCTTATGAGAAGAAAGTTATAACTCCTGAGTGGAATGCACACATCACAAAGCAGTTTCTCAAGCTTCTCTCCAGTTTTATCTGACTATATTTCCTATTTCACCATAGGCCTGAATGTGCTCCCAAATATCCTTTCAGATTCCACAAAACAGTGATTTCAAGCTGCTCAATCAAAGAATGATTTAACTCTATGAGATGAATACAAACATCACAAAGTAGTTTCTCAGAAAGCTTCTTTCCAGTTTTATCTGAAGATATTTCCTTTTCACCATAGTCCTCAATGCTCCCAAATATCCTTTCAGATTCCACAAAACAGTGATTTCAAGCTGCTCAATCCAAAGAATGATTTAACTCTATGAGATGAATACAAACATCACAAAGTAGTTTCTCAGAAAGCTTCTTTCCAGTTTTATCTGAGATATTTCCTTTTCACCATCGGCATCAACATGCTCCCGAATATCACTCTTTTGGTTTACAGGAACAGTGTTCAAACTGCTCAATCCAAAGAATGATTTAACTCTATGAGATGAATACAAACATCACAAAGTAGTTTCTCAGAAAGCTTCTTCCAGTTTTATCTGAGGATATTTCCTTTTCACCATAGTCCTCAATGCTCCCAAATATCCTTTCAGATTCCACAAAACAGTGATTTCAAACTGCTCAATCAAAGAATGATTTAACTCTATGAGATGAATACAAACATCACAAAGTAGTTTCTCAGAAAGCTTCTCTCCAGTTTTATCTGACTATATTTCCTTTTCACCATCGGCATCAACATGCTCCCGAATATCCTTCACAGATTCTTCAAAGACAGAGTTTCAAACTGCATAATGTAAAGAAAGCTTTATCTATGTGAGATGATTACACATATCACAGAGCAGTTTCACAGAAAGCTTCTTTCAGTTTTATCTGAGATATTTCCTTTTCACCATCGGCATCAACATGCTCCCGAATATCACTTGGTACCTGTTTCTCCAAAAGGGTTTCGATGCTGTATGAGAAGAGGTATAACTCCTGAGTGGAATGCACATCACAAAGCAGTTCTCAGAAAGCTTCTCTCAGTTTTATCTGAAGATATTTCCTTTTCACCATAGTCCTCAATGCTCCAAATATCCCTTCACAGACTAAACAAAAACAGTGTTCAAACTGCTCAATGAAAAGAAGCTTAACTGTGAGTGGAATGCACATCACAAAGCAGTTTCTCAGAAAGCTTCCTTCTGGATTTTACCTGAGGATATTTCTTTCTCCATATTCTAAGGATATCCTCAGATTCCACAAAACAGTGATTTCAAACTGCTCAATCAAAGAATGATTTAACTCTGAGATGAATACACATCACAAAGCAGTTCTCAGAAAGCTTCTCTCCAGTTTTATCTGAAGATATTTCCTTTTCACCATAGCCTCAATGCTCCCAAATATCCTTCACAGATTCTTCAAAGACAGAGTTTCAAACTGGGAAATGTAGAGTAAGCTTTAACCTGTGAAAAGAATGGACATGTCAGAGAGCAGTTTCTGAAAGCTTCTTTCCAGTTTTATCTGAGATATTTCCTTTTCACCATAGTCCTCAATGCTCCCAAATATCACTTTTGGTTTCACAGGAACAGTGTTCAAACACTGCCTTGTGAGAAAAGAGGTATAACTCCTGAGTGGAATGCATACATCACAAAGTTTCTCAGAAAGCTTCTATCCAGTTTTATCTGAAGATATTTCCTTTTCACCATAGCCTCAATGCTCCCAAATATCCTTTCAGATTCCACAAAACAGTGATTTCAAACTGCTCAATCCAAAGAATGATTTAACTCTATGAGATGAATACAAACATCACAAAGCAGTTTCACAAAGCTTCTTTCCAGTTTTATCTGAGGATATTTCCTTTTCACCATAGCCTCAATGCTCCCAAATATCCTTCACAGATTCTTCAAAGACAGAGTTTCAAACTGCTCAATCCAAAGAATGATTTAACTCTATGAGATGAATACACATCACAAAGCAGTTCTCAAGCTTCTCTCCAGTTTTATCTGAGATATTTCCTTTTCACCATAGCCTCAATGCTCCCAAATATCCTTTCAGATTCCACAAAACAGTGTTCAAACTGCTCAATGAAAAGAGAAGCTTAACTGTGAGAGGAATTAAGATGACACAGAGCAGTTTCAGAAAGCTTCCTTCTGGTTTCTCTGAGGTTATTTCTTTTCAGGATATTCTAAAGAGTGTTTCCAAATGTCCTTTCTCAGATTCCACAGAAACAGTGATTTCAAACTGCTCAATCCAAAGAATGATTTAACTCTATGAGATGAATACAAACATCACAAAGCAGTTCTCAGAAAGCTTCTCCAGTTTTATCTGAACATATTTCCTTTTCACCATAGTCCTCAATGCTCCCAAATATCCCTTCACAGAACCCTCAAAGACCGACTTTCAAACTGGGAAATGTAGAGTAAGCTTTAACCTGTGAAAAGAATGGACATGTCAGAGAGCAGTTTCTTCAGTGCTTCTTTCTGTTTTTTATTGGATATTTCACTTTTGCCATAGTCTTCAATGTGCTCTGAATATCACTCTTTTGGTTTTACAGGAACAGTGTTCAAACTGTGCCTTATGAGAAGAAAGTTATAACTCCTGAGTGGAATGCACATCACAAGCAGTTTCTCAAGCTTCTCTCCAGTTTTATCTGAAGATATTTCCTTTTCACCATAGGCCTGAATGTGCTCCCAAATATCCTTCACAGATTCTTCAAAGACAGAGTTTCAAACTGCATAATATAAGAAAGCTTCATCTATGTGAGATGAATAAACATAGAAAAAAACAGTTCACAGAAAGCTTCTTTCCAGTTTTATCTGAAGATATTTCCTTTTCACCATAGGCCTGAATGTGCTCCCAAATATCCTTCACAGATTCTTCAAAGACAGAGTTTCAAACTGCATAATATAATTAAAGTTTTAACTATGTGAGATGATTACACATATCACAGAGTAGTTTCAGAAAGCTTCTTTCAGTTTTGTCTGAGATATTTCCTTTTCACCATCGGCATCAACATGCTCCGAATATCACTTGGTACCTGTTTCTCCAAAAGGGTTTCTGCTGTATGAGAAGAGAGGTATAACACTGTGAGTGGAATGCACATCACAAAGCAGTTCTCAGAAAGCTTCTCTCCAGTTTCTCTGAACATATTTCCTTTTCACCATAGCCTCAAAGTGCTCCCAAATATCCTTCACAGATTCTTCAAAGACAGAGTTTCAAACTGCTCAATCAAAGAATGGTTTAACTCTATGAGATGAATAAATATATCTAACACAAAGCAGTTTCAGAAAGCTTCTTCTGGTTTTCTCTGAGGATATTTCTTTCTCCATATTCTAAGGATCTTTCCCAAATGTCCTTCCTCAGATTCCACAAAACAGTGATTTCAAGCTGCTCAATCAAAGAATGGTTTAACTCTGAGATGAATACAAACATCACAAAGCAGTTTCTCAGAAAGCTTCTCCAGTTTTATCTGAAGATATTTCCTTTTCACCATAGGCCTGAATGTGCTCCCAAATATCCTTCACAGATTCTTCAAAGACAGAGTTTCAAACTGGGCAACATAGAGTAAGCATTAACTCTGTGAAGTGAATGCACATATCAGAGCAGATTCTTGGAAGCTTCTTCTCTTTTATTTCAGTATATTTCACTTTTGCCATAGTCCTCAATGTGTTCAAATATCACTTTTGGTTTCACAGGAACAGTGTTCAAACACTGCCTTGTGAGAAAAGAGGTATAACTCCTGAGTGGAATGCACATCACAAAGTAGTTTCTCAGAAAGCTTCTATCCAGTTTTATCTGAAGATATCTCCTCTTTCACCATAGGCCTGAATGTGCTCCCAAATATCCTTCACAGATTCTTCAAAGACAGAGTTTCAAACTGCATAATATAAGAAAGTTTAACTATGAGATGAATAAATATATCTAACACAAAGCAGTTTCACAGAAATCTTCTTTCCAGTTTTATCTGAGGATATTTCCTTTTCACCATAGCCTCAAAGTGCTCCGAATATCACTTGGTACCTGTTTCTCCAAAGGATTCCGGAATCCTCTAGGAGAAGAAAGGTATATTTCTGTGAGTGGAATGCACACGTCACAAAGCAGCTCCTCAGAAAGCTTCTCTCCAGTTTTATCTGAGATATTTCCTTTTCACCATAGCCTCAAAGTGCTCCGAATATCCTTCACAGATTCTTCAAAGACAGAGTTTCAAACTGCTCAATCAAAGAATGGTTTAACTCTATGAGATGAATACACATCACAAAGCAGTTTCACAGAAAGCTTCTTCTGGTTTCTCTCTGAGGTTATTTCTTTTCAGGATATTCTAAAGAGCGTTTCCAAATGTCCTTCCTCAGATTCCACAGAAACAGTGATTTCAAACTGCTCAATCAAAGAATGGTTTAACTCTATGAGATGAATACACATCACAAAGTAGTTTCTCAGAAAGCTTCTTTCAGTTTTGTCTGAGGATATTTCCTTTTCACCATCGGCATCAACATGCTCCGAATATCACTTGGTACCTGTTTCTCCAAAAGGGTTTCAAACTGTATGAGAAGAGGTATAACACTGTGACTGGAATGCACATCACAAAGCAGTTCTCAAGCTTCTCTCCAGTTTTATCTGAGATATTTCCTTTTCACCATAGCCTCAAAGTGCTCCGAATATCCCATCACGCTAAACATACACAGGGCTGAAAACTGCTCAATGAAAAGAAAGCTTTATCTATGTGAGATGAATAAATATATCTAACACAAAGCAGTTTCACAAGCTTCCTTCTGGTTTCTGAGGATATTTCTTTCTCCATATTCTAAGGATCGTTCCCAAATGTCCTTCCTCAGATTCCACAAAACAGTGATTTCAAGCTGCTCAATCAAAGAATGGTTTAACTCTATGAGATGAATACAAACATCACAAAGCAGTTCTCAGAAAGCTTCTCTCCAGTTTTATCTGAAGATATTTCCTTTTCACCATAGCCTCAAAGTGCTCCTGAATATCCCTTCACAGATTCTTCAAAGACAGGTTTCAAACTGGGAAATGTAGAGTAAGCTTTAACCCTGTGAAAAGAATGGACATGTCAGAGAGCAGTTTTGGAAGCTTCTTTCAGTTTTGTCTGAGGATATTTCCTTTTCACCATAGGCCTGAATGTGCTCCCAAATGTCCTTCCTCAGATTCCACAAAACAGTGATTTCAAACTGCTCAATGAAAAGAGAAGCTTAACTGTGAGTGGAATGCATACATCACAAAGCAGTTTCTCAGAAAGCTTCTCTCAGTTTTATCTGAAGATATTCCTCTTTCACCATAGGCCTGAATGTGCTCCCAAATGTCCTTCCTCAGATTCCACAGAAACAGTGATTTCAAACTGCTAATATAAGAAAGTTTAACTATGAGATGAATAAATATATCTAACACAAAGCAGTTTCTGAAAGCTTCTTTCAGTTTTCTGAGGATATTTCCTTTTCACCATAGCCTCAAAGTGCTCCGAATATCTCTTGGTAGCTTTTTCTCCAAAAGTTCAATTCAAGAAGAAAGGTATATTTCTGTGAGTGGAATGCACACGTCACAAAGCAGCTCCTCAGAAAGCTTCTCTCCAGTTTCTATCTGAAGACGTTTCCTTTTCACCATAGCCTCAAAGTGCTCCTGAATATCCTTCACAGACTAAACAAAAACAGTGTTGATACAGCTCAATGAAAAGAAGCTTAACTGTGAGTGGAATGCACATCACAAAGCAGTTTCTGAAAGCTTCCTTCTGGTTTCTCTCTGAGGTTATTTCTTTTCAGGATATTCTAAAGAGCGTTTCCAAATGTCCTTTCTCAGATTCCACAGAAACAGTGATTTCAAACTGCTCAATCAAAGAATGATTTAACTCTATGAGATGAATACAAACATCACAAAGCAGTTTCACAGAAAGCTTCTTTCCAGTTTTATCTGAAGATATTTCCTTTTCACCATAGGCCTGAATGTGATCCCAAATATCCTTCAGATTCTTCAAAGACAGAGTTTCAAACTGGGAAATGTAGAGTAAGCTTTAACCCTGTGAAAAGAATGGACATGTCAGAGAGCAGTTTCTTCAGTGCTTCTTTCTGTTTTTATTGGATGACATTTCACTTTTGCCATAGTCTTCAATGTGCTCGAATATCACTCTTTTGGTTTTACAGGAACAGTGTTCAAACTGTGCCTTATGAGAAGAAAGTTATAACTCTGAGTGGAATGCATACATCACAAAGCAGTTTCTCAGAAAGCTTCTCTCCAGTTTTTCTGACTATATTTCCTCTTTCACCATAGGCCTGAATGTGATCCCAAATATCCTTCAGATCCATCCACAGGAGTTCAAACTGCTCAATCAAAGAATGATTTAACTCTATGAGATGAATACAAACATCACAAAGCAGTTTCTGAAAGCTTCTTTCCAGTTTTATCTGAAGATATTTCCTTTTCACCATAGGCCTGAATGTGCTCCAAATGTCCTTCCTCAGATTCCACAAAACAGTGATTTCAAACTGCTCAATCAAAGAATGATTTAACTCTATGAGATGAATAAATATATCTAACACAAAGCAGTTTCTCAGAAAGCTTCTTTCAGTTTTGTCTGAGGATATTTCCTTTTCACCATAGCCTCAAATGCTCCTGAATATCTCTTGGTAGCTTTTTCTCCAAAAGGATTCGAATCCTCTAGGAGAAGAAAGGTATATTTCTGTGAGTGGAATGCACACATCACAAAGCAGTTTCACAGAAAGCTTCTTTCCAGTTTTGTCTGAGGATATTTCCTTTTCACCATAGCCTCAAATGCTCCTGAATATCCTTCACAGACTAAACAAAAACAGTGTTCAAACTGCTCAATGAAAAGAAGCTTAACTGTGTGAGTGGAATTCACGTGACACAGAGCAGTTTCACAGAAAGCTTCCTTCTGGTTTCTCTCTGAGGTTATTTCTTTTCAGGATATTCTAAGGAGCATTTCCAAATGTCCTTTCTCAGATTCCACAAAACAGTGATTTCAAACTGCTCAATCAAAGAATGATTTAACTCTATGAGATGAATACAAACATCACAAAAGTTTCTCAGAAAGCTTCTCTCCAATTTTCGATGGAAGACATTTCCTTGCTCACCACAAGCCTCAGGCGTCACTAAATATCCTTCACAGATTCTTCAAAGACAGAGTTTCAAACTGGGCAACATAGAGTAAGCATTAACTCTGTGAAAAGAATGGACATGTCAGAGAGCAGTTTCTTCGAGTGCTTCTTTCTGTTTTTTTGACGACATTTCACTTTTGCCATAGTCTTCAATGCTCCGAATATCACTCTTTTGGTTTTACAAAACAGTGTTCAAACTGTGCCTTATGAGAAGAAAGTTATAACTCCTGAGTGGAATGCACATCACAAAGCAGTTTCTCAGAAAGCTTCTTTCCAGTTTTTATCTGAAGATATTTCCTTTTCACCATAGTCCTGAATGTGCTCCCAAATATCCTTCACAGATTCTTCAAAGACAGAGTTTCAAACTGCATAATGTAAAGAAAGCTTCATCTATGAGATGAATAAACAAAGCAGATTCACAGAAAGCTTCTTTCCAGTTTTTATCTGAAGATATTTCCTTTTCACCATAGTCCTGAATGTGCTCCAAATGTCCTTCCTCAGATTCCACAGAAACAGTGATTTCAAGCTGCTCAATCCAAAGAATGGTTTAACTCTATGAGATGAATACAAACATCACAAAGAGTTGCACAGAAAGCTTCTTTCCAGTTTTTCTGAGGCTATTTCCTTTTCACCATAGGCATCAACATGCTCCGAATATCACTTGGTACCTGTTTCTCCAAAAGGGTTTCCCTGATGCTGTATGAGAAGAGGTATAACTCCTGAGTGGAATGCACACGTCACAAAGCAGTTCCTTGAAAGCTTCTCTCCAGTTTTTCTGAAGATATTTCCTTTTCACCATTAGCCTCAAAGTGCTCCGAATATCCCATCACATGCTAAACATACACAGGGTTAGAAAACTGCTCAATGAAAAGAGAAGCTTAACTGTGTGAGTGGAATTCACGTGACACAGAGCAGTTTCAGAAAGCTTCCTTCTGGATTTTACCTGAGGATATTTCTTTCTCCATATTCTAAGGATCGTTCCCAAATGTCCTTCCTCAGATTCCACAAAACAGTGATTTCAAGCTGCTCAATCAAAGAATGGTTTAACTCTATGAGATGAATACAAACATCACAAAGAGTTGCACAGAAAGCTTCTCTCCAGTTTCTATCTGAAGACGTTTCCTTGCTCACCACAAGCCTCAAAACCCTCCAGAATATCCTTCACAGATTCTTCAAAGACAGAGTTTCAAACTGGGCAACATAGAGTAAGCATTAACTCTGTGAAGTGAATGCACATATCAGAGAGCAGATTCTTGGAACTTCTTCCTCGATTTTCTTTCAGTATATTTCACTATTGCCATAGTCCTCAATGTTTTCGAAATATCACTTTTTCTTTCACAGGAACAGTGTTCAAACACTGCCTTGTGAGAAGAGGTATAACTCCTGAGTGGAATGCATACATCACAAAGTAGTTTCTCAGAAACCTTCTATCCAGTTTTATCTGAAGATATCTCCTCTTTCACCATAGGCCTGAATGTGCTCTGAATATCACTCTTTTGGTTTTACAGGAACAGTGTTCAAACTGTGCCTTATGAGAAGAAAGTTATAACTCCTGAGTGGAATGCATACATCACAAAGTAGTTTCTCAGAAAGCTTCTTTCCAGTTTTATCTGAAGATATTTCCTTTTCACCATTGGCATCAACATGCTCCCGAATATCACTTGGTACCTGTTTCTCCAAAGGATTCGGAATCCTCTAGGAGAAGAAAGGTATATTTCTGTGAGTGGAATGCACATCACAAAGCAGCTCCTCAGAAAGCTTCTCTCCAGTTTCTATCTGAAGACGTTTCCTTTCTCACCATAAGCCTCAAAACCCTCCAGAATATCCCTTCAGACTAAACAAAAACAGTGTTATGATACTGCTCAATGAAAGAAGCTTAACTGTGAGTGGAATTCACGTGACACAGAGCAGTTTCACAGAAAGCTTCCTTCTGGTTTTCTCTGAGGTTATTTCTTTTCAGGATATTCTAAAGAGCGTTTCAAATGTCCTTTCTCAGATTCCACAAAACAGTGATTTCAAACTGCTCAATCCAAAGAATGATTTAACGCTATGAGATGAATACAAACATCACAAAGAGTTGCACAGAAAGCTTCTCTCCGATTTTCGATGGAAGACTTTTCCTTGCCTCACACAGGCCTCCAGTCTCCACTTACTATCCCTTTGCAGAAACCTCAACGACCGATTTTCAAACTGGGAAATGTAGAGTAAGCTTTAACCCTGTGAAGAATGGACATGTCAGAGCAGTTTCTTCGAGTGCTTCTTTCTGTTTTTTTTTTTGGACGACATTTCACTTTTTGCCATAGTCTTCAATGTGCTCTGAATATCACTCTTTTGGTTTTACAGGAACAGTGTTCAAACTGTGCCTTATGAGAAGAAAGTTATAACTCCCTGAGTGGAATGCACACATCACCAAGCAGTTTCTCAGAAAGCTTCTCTCCAGTTTTATCTGACTATATTTCCTTTTCACCATAGGCCGAATGTGATCCCAAATATCCTTCGGATCCATCCATGAGGAGTTTCAAGCTGTGTAATGTAAAGCTTCATCTATGTGAGATGAATAAACATAGCAAAAGCAGATTCACAGAAAGCTTCTTTCCAGTTTTATCTGAAGATATTTCCTTTTTCATAATAGTCCAGAATGTGCCCTGGAAGGTTCCTTCATAGATCCGTCCATGACAGTTTCCAAGCTGCATAATATAAAGAAAGCTTTATCTATGAGATGATTACACATATCACAGAGTATTTTCCTAGAAAGTTTCTTTATAGTTTTTGTCTGAGGCTATTTCCCTTTTCCCATTGGCATCAACATGCTCCCCAATATCACTTGGAACATGTTTCTCCAAAAGGGTTTTGCTGACACTGTATGAGAAGAGAGGTATAACACTGTGACTGGAATGCACACGTCACAAAGTAGTTACTCGGAAAGCTTCTCTCCAGTTTCGGTCTCAACGTATTTCCTTTTTCACCGAAATATCTTTAGACAAAACTGGAGAGAAGGTTTCTGTGGAACTGCTTCGTGTTAGATGTATCTATTCCTTCCAAATAGTTCAAACCTTTCTTATATTATGCAGTTTGAAAACTCTGTCATGCACGAATCTGCGAAGTGGCATTTGGGAGCACATTCAGGCCTACAATGAAAGAGGAGATATCTTTAGATAAAAACTGGATAGAAGCTTTCTGAGAAATTACTTGTGATGTATGCATTCCGCTCAGGGTGTTGTACCTCTTTTCTCACAGGGCAGTGTTTAAACACTCTTCCTGTGTAACCAAAAAATTGATATTTCGGAGCACACTGTGGACTATGGCAAATAGTGAAATATACTGAAATAAAATCGAGAAAGAAGCGTTCCAAGAATCTGCTCTCTGATATATGCATTCACTTCACAGAATTTATGCTTACTCTATGTTGGCCAGTTTGAAAATTCTGTCTTTGAAGAATCTGTGAAGGGATATTTAATGATGCCCGGAGGCTTGTGGTGAGCAAGGAAACATCTTCCGATGAAACCTGCGGAGTAACTTTCTGAGCAACTGCTTTGTGATGTTTGTATTTGTCTCATAGATTTAAACCGTTCTTTGGATTGACCAGATTGAAATCACTGTATTTGTGTAATCTGAGGAAGGACATTTAGGAATGATCCTTAGAACATGTAGAAAGAAATATCCTCATTTAAAATCCAGAAGGAAGCTTTCTGTGAAACTACTCTGTTGTCTTAATTCCTCTCACTCAGATAAGCCTCTCCTTACATTGAGTAGTTTTATAACCCTGTGTATGTTTAGTGTGTGATGGGACATTCCAGAGCACTTTGAGGCTTACGGTGAAAAAGGAGATATGCCCAGCCTGAAACTGGGCAGAAGCTCTCTGAAGAACTGCTTTGTGACGTGTGCATTCCACTCATAGTGTTATACCTCTCTTCTAATACAGCATCGGTGAAACCCTTTTGGAGAAACAGTTACCAAGTGGTATTCAGGAGCATGTTGATGCTGATGATGCAATGGGAAATAGCCTCAGACAAAACATGGAAAGAAGCTTTCTAGGAAACTACTCTGTGACATGTGTGATCATCCCACACATATGAAGCTTTCCTTACATAAAACAGCTTGAAAACTGTCATGGACGGATCCATGAAGGGACTTTCGGGAACACACTCAGGACTACGGTGAAAAAGGAAATAGCTTCAGATAAAAACTGGAAAGAATTTTTCCGTGAATCTGTTTTTTCTATGTCTATTATTCTCAAGTAGATGAATCTTTCTTTACATTATGCAGCCTGGAAACTCCCTCGTGGATGGATCCACGAAGGCATATTTGGGATCAAATTTGGGCCTATGGTTAAATAGGAAATATAGTCAGATAAAAACTGGAGAGAAGCTTTCTGAGAAACTGCTTGGTGACGTGTGCATTCCACTCATGAAGTTTTAATGTTCTTCTCATAAGGCACAGTTTGAACATTGTTCCTGTAAAACCAAAAAATTGATATTCGGAGCATATTGAAGACAATGGCAAAAAGTGAAATGTTGTCCAATAAAGAACAGAAAGGAGCACTCTAAGAAACTGCTCTCTGACTTGCCCATTCTTTTCACAGGGTTAAAGCTTACTCTACATTTCCCAGTTTGAAAGTCAGCCTCTGAGGATGCTGCGAAGGGATAGTAAGTGGCAACCAGAGGCCTGTGTCAAGCAAGGAAATGTCTCCCATCAAAAATTGGAGAGAAGCTTTCTGCGCAACTCTTTTGTGATGTTTGTATTCACCTCAAAGTGTTAAATCATTCTCTGGAAAGAGAACTGCTTCATGTAAGATATATCTATTCATCTCGCATAGTTCAAACCTTTTTTATATTATGCAGTATCGAAACTCCATCATGCACTTATCCGCGAAGGGACATTCGGGAGCACATTCAGACCTAAAGTGAAAGAGGAGATATCTTCAGATAAAAACTGAATAGAAGTTTTCTGAGAAACTACTTGTGATATATGCATTTCGCTCAGGGAGTTATACCTCTTTTCACACAAGGAAGAGTTTAAACACTGCTCCTGTGTAACCGAAAAAGTGATATTTCAGAGCACATTGAGGACTATGGCAATTAGTGAAATATACTGAAATAAAATCGATAAAGAAGCGTTCCAAGGATCTGCTCTCTGATATGTGCATTGACTTCTCAAAATTTATGCTTACTCTATGTTTCCCAGTTTGGAAATTCTGTCTTTGAAGAATCTGTGAAGGGATAATTAGGTACGCCTGGAGGCTTGTGGTGAGCAAGAAAACATCTTCCTATGAAACTTGCAGAGTAACATTCTGAGCAACTGCTTTGCGATGTGTGTATTCGTCTCATAGATTTAAACTGTTCTTTGGATTGAGCAGATTGAAATCACTGTTTTTGTGGAATCTGAGGAAGTACATTTGAGAACGATCCTTTGAACATGGAGAAAGAAATGTCCTCGGGTAAAATCCAGAAGGAAGATTTTTGTGAAAGTACTCTCTGTTGTCTTAATTCCTCTCTCTCAGTTAAGTCTCTCCTTACGTTGAGTAGTTTTATGACCCTGTGTATGTTTAGCCTGTGATGGGACATTCGGGAGCACTATGAGGCTTACGGTGGAAAAGGAAATATGTTCAGACCAAAACTGGTGAGAAGCTTTCCAGGAAACTGCTTTGTAACGTGTGAATTCCACTCATAGTGTTATACCTCTCCTCTCATACAGCGTCGGGGAAACCCTTTGGGAGAAACAGATACCAAGTAATGTCTGGGAGCATGTTGATGCTGATGATTAAAAGGGAAATATTCTCAGACAAAACTTGGAAAGAAGCTTTCTAGAAACTACTCTGTGATATGTGTAATCATCTCACATAGATGAAGTTTTCTTGCATTACACTGCTTGAAAACCGTCATGGACGGATACACGAAGGGACTTTCAGGAGCACACTCAGGACTATGGTGAAAAGGAAATATGTTCAGATAAAAAGTGGAAAGAAGCATTCTGTGAATCTGCTTTTTTTTATGTTTATTCTTCTCACACAGAAGAAGCTTTCTTTACAATATGCAGCTTGAAATCTCCTCCGTGGATGGGTCCACGAAGGGATATTAGGGATCAGATTTGGGCCTATGGTCAAATAGGAAATACAGTCAGATAAAAACTGGAGAGAAACTTTCTGATAAACTGATAAGTGATGTGTGCTTTTTACTCAGGGAGTTTTAATGTTCTTCTCATAAGGCACAGTTTGAACACTGTTCCTATAAAATCAAAAGAGTGATATTCATAGCATATTGAAGACAATGGCAAAAAGTGAAATGTCGTCCAATAAAAAACAGAAAGAAGCACTTGAAGAAACTGCTCTCTGACATGCCCATTCTTTTCACAGTGTTAAGTCTTACTCTACATTTCCCAGTTTGAAAGTCAGCCTCTGAGGGTTCTGCAAAGGGATAGTAAGTGCCAACGGGAGACTTGTGTCAAGCAAGGAAATGTCTCCCATCGAAAATTGTAGTGAAATTTTCTGTGAAACACTTTTGCGATGTTTGTATTCATCTCAAAGAGTTAAATCATTCTTTGGATTGAGCAGTTTGAAATCACTGTCTCTGTGGAATCTGAGAAAGGACATTTGGAGATGCTCTTTAGAATACCCTGAAAAAGAAATAACCTCAGATAGAAACTAGAAGGAAGCTTTCTGTGAACCTGCTGTGTGTCACGTGAATTCCGCTCATACAGTTAAGCTTCTCTTTTCACTGAGCTGTATCATAACACTGTTTTTGTTTAGACTGCAAAGAGATATTCAGGAGTGATTTGAGAGTTACGGTGAGAAAGGAAACGTCTTCAGATAGAAACTGCAGAGAAACTTTCTGAGGAGCTGCTTTGTGACGTTTGCATTCCACTCACAGAAATATATCTTTCTTTTCCTAGATGATTCCGAAATCCCTTTTGGAGAAAAAGCTACCAAGAGACATTCAGGTGTACAGGGATGGCTATGGTGAAAAAGGAAATATCCTCAGACAAACTGGAAAGAAGACTTCAGGGAAACTGCTTCATGTTAGATATATCTATTCATCTCACATACTTCAAACCTTTCTTATGTTACGCAGTTGGGTAACTCCTTCATGCACGAATCTGCAAAGGGACATTCGGTAAGACATTCAGTCCTATGTTGAAAGTGGAGATATCTTCAGATAAAAATTGGATAGAAGGTTTCTGAGAAACTACTTGTGATGCATACATTCTGCTCAGGGAGTTATACCTCTTTTCTCACAAGGCAGTGTGTAAACACTGTAGCTGTTAAATGGAAACAGCGATATTTTGGAGCACAGTGAGAACTATGGCGAATAGTGAAATATACTGAAATAAAATCGAGAAAGAAACGTTCCAACAATCTGCTCTCTGATATGTGCATTCACTTCACAGAATTTATGCTTACTCTATGTTGCCCAGTTTCAAAATTCTGTCTTTGAAGAATCTGTGAAGGTATATTTAGTGATGCCAGGAGGCTTGTGGTGAGCAAGGAAATATCTTCTGATGAAACCTGCAGAGTAACTTTCTGAGCAACTGCTTTGCAATGTGTGTATTCATCTCCTAGATTTAAACTATTCTTTGGATTGAGCAGATTGAAATCACTGTTTTTGTGGAATCTGAGGAAGGACATTTGGGAACGATCCTTAGAACATGGAGAAAGAAATATCCTCAGGTAAAATCCAGAAGGAATCTTTCTGTGAAACTGCTCTGTGTCACGTGAATTCTGCTCACAGTTAAGCTTCTCTTTCATTGAGCAGTATCATAACACTGTTTTTGTTTAGACTGCAAAGGGATATTCAGGAGCACTTTGAGGCTTACAGTGAAAAGGAAATATGTTCAGACGAAACTGGAGAGAAGCTTTCCGAGGAACTGCTTTGTGACGTGTGCATTCCACTCACAGTGTTATACCTCTTCTCATACAGCGTCAGGAAACCCTTTTGGAGAAACAGGTACCAAGTGATATTCAGGACCATGTTGATGCCAATGATGAAAAGGAAATAGCCTCAGACAAAACCTGGAAAGAAGCTTTCTAGGAAACTACTCTGTGATATGTGTAATCATCTCACATAGATAAAGGTTTCTTACATTACACAACTTGAAAACTGTCATGGACGGATCCATGAAGGGACTTTTGGGAGCACACTCAGGACTATGGTGAAAAAGGAAATATCTTCAGATAAAAACTGGAAAGAAGCTTTCTGTGAATCTGCTTTTTTCTATGTTTATTCTTCTCACATAGATGAAGCTTTCTTTACATTATGCCGATTGGAAACTCCTCGTGGATGGATCTCGAAGGGATATTTGGGATCACATTCAGCCTATGGTCAAATAGGAAATATAGTCAGATAAAACTGGAGAAGCTTTCTGAGAAACTGCTTGGTGATGTGTGCATTCCACTCAGGAGTTTTAATGTTCTTCTCATAAGGCACAGTTTGAACACTGTTCCTGTAAAACCAAAGAGTGATATTTTGGAGCACATTGAAGACTATGGCAAAAGTGAAATGTCATCCAATAAAAAGAAAGAAGCACTCGAAACTGCTCTCTGACATGTCCATTCTTTTCACAGGGTTAAAGCTTACTCTACATTTCCCAGTTTGAAAGTCAGCCTCTGAGGGTTCTGTGAAGGGATAGTAAGTGGCAACCGGAGGCCTTTGTCGAGCAAGGAAATGTCTCCATCAAAATTGGAGAAGCTTTCTGTGCAACTCTTTTGTGATGTTTGTGTTCATCTCAAAGTGTTAAATCATTCTTTGGATTGAGCAGTTTGAAATCACTGTTTCTGTGGAATCTGAAAAGGACATTTGGAGCGCTCTTTAGAATATCCTGAAAAGAAATAACCTCAGAGAAACCAGAAGGAAGCTTTCTGTGAAACTGCTCTGTGTCACGTGAATTCACTCACAGTTAAGCTTCTCTTTTCATTGAAGTATCATAACACTGTTTTTGTTTAGACTGCAAAGGGATATTCAGGAGTGATTTGAGGTTATGGTGAGAAAGGAAACGTCTTCAGATAGAAACTGGAAGAAGCTTTCTGAGGAGCTGCTTTGTGATGTGCATTCCACTCACAGAAATATACCTTTCTTCTCCTAGAGGATTCTGGAATCCTTTTGGAGAAAAGCTACCAAGAGACATTCAGGAGTATAGGGGACTATGGTGAAAAGGAAATATCCTCAGACAAAACTGGAAAGATTTCTGTGAAACTGCTTGTGTTAGTTATATCTATTCATCTCATAGTTCAAACCTTTCTTATATTATGCAGTTTGGAAACTCCGTCATGCATGAATCTGTGAAGGGACATTCAAAGCACATTCAGGCCTATGGTGAAAGGAGATATCTTCAGATAAAACTGGAAAGAAGCTTTCTGTGAAACTCTTTTTTCTATGTTTATTCTTCTCACATACATGAAGCTTTCTTTACATTATGCCGATTGGAAACTCCCTCGTGGATGGATCTCGAAGGGATATTTGGGATCACCTTCGGGCCTATGGTCAAATAGGAAATAGAGTCAGATAATAGTGGAGAGAAGCTTTCTGAAAAACTGCTTGGTGATTTGTGCATTCCACTCAGGGAGTTTTTATGTTCTTCTCATATAAGGCACAGTTTGAACACTGTTCCTGTAAAACCAAAGAGTGATATTTGGAGCAGATTGAAGACTATGGCAAAAACTGAAATGTCATCCAATACAAAAGAGAAAAAAGCACTCGAAAAAACTGCTCTCTGACATGTGCATTCTTTTCATATGGTTAAAGCTTACTCTACATTTCCCAGTGTGAAAGTCAGCCTTTGAGGGTTCTGCGAAGGGATAGTAAGTGGAAACCAGAGTGATGTGTCGAGCAAGGAAATGTCTCCCATCAAAAATTGGAGAGAAGCTTTCTGCAACTCTTTTGTGATGTTTGTGTTCGTCTCAAAGTGTTAAATCATTCTTTGGATTGAGCAGTTTGAAATCACTGTTTCTGTGGAATCTGAGAAAGGACATTTGGAGACGCTCTTTAGAATATCCTGAAAAGAAATAACCTCAGAGAGAAACCAGAAGGAAGCTTTCTGTGAACCTGCTCTGTGTCACGTGAATTCTGCTCACAGTTAAGCTTCTCTTTCATTGAGCAGTATCATAACACTGTTTTTTTAGACTGCAAAGGGATATTCAGGAGTGATTTGAGGTTATGGTGAGAAAGGAAACGTCTTCAGATAGAAACTGGAGAAGCTTTCTGAGGAGCTGCTTTGTGATGTGTGCATTCCACTCACAGAAATATACCTTTCTTCTCCTAGAGGATTCTGGAATCCTTTTGGAGAAAAGCTACCAAGAGACATTCAGGAGTATAGGAGGACTATGGTGAAAAGGAAATATCCTCAGACAAAACTGGAAAGATTTCTGAAACTGCTTGTGTTAGTTATATCTATTCATCTCTCATAGTTCAAACCTTTCTTATATTATGCAGTTTGGAAACTCCGTCATGATCTGTGAAGGGACATTCAAGTTCAGCCTATGGTGAAAGAGGAGATATCTTCAGATAAAACTGGAAGCTTTCTGAGAAACTACTTGTGATGTATGCATTCCACTCAGGAGTTATACCTCTTTTCTCACAGCAGTGTTTAAACTGTTCTGTGAGAAAAATATATTTCAGAACTGAGGACTATGGCAAATAGTGAAATATACTGAAATAAAATCGAGAAAGAAGCGTTCAAGAATCTGCTCTCTGATGTGCATTCACTTCACAGAATTTATACTCTATGTTGCCCAGTTTGAAATTTTGTCTTTGAAGAATCTGTGAAGGGATATTTAGTGATGCCTGGAGGCTTGTGCAAACATCTTCCATGAAACCTGCAGAGTAACTTTCTGAGCAACTGCTTTGTGATGTGTATTCATCTCATAGATTTAAACCATTCTTTGGATTGAGCAGATTGAAATCACTGTTTTTGTGAAATATGAGGAAGGACATTTGGGAGTGATCTTCAGAACATGGAGAAAGAAATATCCTCAGGTAAGATCCAGAAGGAAGCTTTCCGTGAAACTACTCTGTGTCATCTTATTTCCTCTTGCTTAGTTAAGCCTCTCCTTACGTTCAGTAGTTTTGTAACCCTGTGTTTGTTTAGCGTGTGATGGGACATTTGGTAGCACTGTGAGGCTTACAGTTAAAAAGGAAATATGTTCAGACCGAAAATGGACAGAAGCTTTCAGAGGAACTCCTTTGTGACGTGTGCATTCCACTCAAAGAAATATACCTTTCTTCCCCTAGATTATTCCGGAATCCTTTTGGAGAGAAAGCTACCAAGAGACATTGGGAGTATAGGGACAGCTATGGTGAAAAAGGAAATAACCTCAGAAAAACCTGGAAAGAAGATTGCAGCGAAACTGCTTCATGTTAGATATATCTATTCATCTCTCATAGTTCAAACCTTTCTTATATTATGCAGTTTGGAAACTCCATCATGAACGAATCCGTGAAGGGACATTCGGGAGCACATTCAGGCCTACGGTGAAAGAGGAGATATCTTCAGATAAAACTTGGAGAGAAGCTTTCTGAGAAACTACTTGTGATCTATGCATTCCGATCAGGGTTTTATACTTCTTTTCTCACACAGCAGTGTTTAAACATTGTTTCTGTGTAACCAAAAATCTTATATTTCGCAGCGAACTGAGGACTATGGCAAACAGTGAAATATACTGAAATAAAAGCGAGAAAGAAGTGTTCCAAGAATCTGCTCTCTGAAATGTGCATTCACTTCACAGAATTTATGCTTACTCTATGTTGCCCAGTTTGGAAATTTTGTCTTTGAAAAATCTGTGAAGGGATATTTAGTGATGCCTGGAGGCTTGTTTTCTGCAAGGAAACATCTTCCAATGAAACCTGCAGAGTAACCTTCTGAGCAACTGCTTTGTGATTTGTGTATTCATCTCATAGATTTAAACAGTTCTTTGGATTGAGCACATTGAAATCACTGTTTTGTGGAATCTGAGAAGGACATTTGGGATGATCTTAGAACATGGAGAAAGAAATATCCTCAGGTAAAATCCAGAAGGAAGCTTTCTGTGAAACTGCTCTGTGTCATCTTAATTCCTCTCACTTAGTTAAGCCTCTCATGTTCAGTAGTTTTGTAACCCTGTGTTTGTTTAGCGTGTGATGGGACATTCAGGAGCACTTTGAGGCTTATGGTGAAAAGGAAATATGTTCAGAGAAACTGGAAGAAGCTTTCAGGAACTGCTTTGTGACGTGTGCATTCCACTCAGAAATATACCTTTCTTCATTCCGGAATCCTTTTGGAGAAAAGCTACCAAGAGACATTGGGAGTATAGGGACAGCTATGGTGAAAAGGAAATATCCTCAGACAAAACTGGAAGAAGATTTCTGTGAAACTGCTTGTGTTAGTTATATCTATTCATCTCATAGTTCAAACCTTTCTTATATTATGCAGTTTGGAAACTCCATCATGACGAATCCGAAGGGACATTGAGCACATTCAGGCCTATGGTGAAAGGAGATATCTTCAGATAAAACTGGATAAAAGCTTTCTGAAACTACTTGTGATGTATGCATTCCACTCAGTTAGTTATACCTCTTTTCTGACAAAGCAGTGTTTAAACACTGTTCCTGTGTAACCGAAAAAGTGATATTTTGAAGCACATTGTGGACTATGGCAAATAGTGAAATATACTGAAATAAAATCGAGAAAGAAGCGTTCCAAGAATCTGCTCTCTGATATGTGCATTCACTTCACAGAATTTATGCTTACTCTATGTTGCCCAGTTTCGAAATTCTGTCTTTGAAGAATCTGTGAAGGGATATTTAGTGATGCCCGGAGGCTTGTGGTGAGCAAGGAAACATCTTCCGATGAAACCTGCAGAGTAACTTTCTGAGCAACTGCTTTGATGTGTGTATTCATCTCATAGATTTAAACCGTTCTTTGGATTGAGCAGATTGAAATCACTGTTTTGTGGAATCTGAGGAAGGACATTTGGGAACGATCCTTAGAACATGGAGAAAGAAATATCCTCAGGTAAAATCCAGAAGGAAGCTTTCTGTGAAACTACTCTGTGTCATCTTAATTCCTCTCACTTAGTTAAGCCTCACCTTATGTTCAGTAGTTTTATAACTCTGTGTATGTTTAGCATGTGATGGGACATTCGGGAGCAGTTTGAGGCTTATGGTGAAAAGGAAATTGATTTGTTTTTCTAAAGACCACCAGAGTGGGCACAAAAGAACCAGTGAGCAGGCAAGGGTAGGAGCAAAACTGCAAATTTATTTTGGTCACCTAGCTTCAGGGAAGTAGGTGGGTAGGGAGAGGTCTGTCAGCCTC
This sequence comes from Colobus guereza, assembly GCA_030247045.1. NCBI lineage: Eukaryota > Metazoa > Chordata > Mammalia > Primates > Cercopithecidae > Colobus > Colobus guereza. Next base: position 63,260 of record DAKLCV010001881.1, read on the forward strand.
AGCAAAGGAGGCCAACAGAGTCGCCCATGGAGCTCTCGGACGAGTTCCTGCAGTCCCGACAGGATTGGGGAGGCTGGGAAGTCCCACCATGCTCTGCCGGGAGCGGCTTTTCTGGGAGTGGGAGGGCAATAGGCGGGGCACGGGCATGTCTGGGGGTGTTCTGCAGGTGCGATCAGGTAAATGTTGGTCTCTTCGGATAGACGTCACCTGGCTCATGCCCGGTTGGTCTGCACCTCCCAGACACTGGCTGCATTTTCACACACATGGGAGAAGTTGGTAATGAAGAACCCAGAAGTGCACTATCTTCTTACCTCCGTTAGTCCAAACAGTCCAATCCTTTATTGGTAATAGTGGTAAGGGGCACTGTGGTCTCTCTGCCTACTTCCTGCTTTTAAGGGGCATCATTAAGTTCGGGGCCTATGGTTGGTATTTGGACGTACAGATGAAGAATAAAATAAGGCACAGTATTAGTACAGGAATGAGGAATGGAAGCATTTGCTGTATTATTGGTAAAACCCGGAAGGATGGTCCTGGAAAGGCTGGGGAGTATGAGATAGTTAAGAAAATTTAGTAAGTTTGAGGAGTGTGGGGAAAGCCAAACTGATTTCCACTGATTGCTTTCGGTAGGGGCCCTTTTAGCTGGGAATGAGGAACGAGTGCGCAAAGTAGTTGTTGACCAGGCATTTTTGGTTACTATTTAATGACTGTTTTGACATGGTAAATACGTATTTGCAAAGAGATCTCTTTAAAAAACAACTCTGCTGTTGTTAATCACTTTAGATAACTGTTGTCCTGTTCCAGAAATTATCTCTGGGCTTGGCCAACATTAATCCATAAATACAGCTATGTGTTTATGTTTTAGACATATGAGTATATAAAGTAGACTATATTGCCAGATTTGTTGAAATTAGTCACATATCTGTCAGCCAGTACACGAATAATCACTTAATTCTGTTTGCAGGTACATAACTTGCAGATCTTCAGCCAATTTATGCAATCTAAGATGGATTGACTTGTTAAAGGAATTTTCAACCCAGAATTTCATATCCAGCCAAACTAAGTTTCATCAGTGAAGGATAACTAAAATCCTTTACAGATAAGCAAATGCTTAGAG